>PITA01002280.1:0-166043 GCA_004023965.1 Spilogale gracilis | reverse complement strand
CACGCACGGGGGCGCCCACACATAGGGTTGTTGTTAAGGTTTTTATGAGTTAGGTACATACTCAGAACACTGCCTGACACTTAATAGGTTATGCAGGTATTGGCTATTATTTTCCTAAGTGGACCATCCACTCAGTGTCTATCCCAATCCTATTCTTCAAAAATCTGTCCTAATACCTCTCCTCCTCAAATAAGGCAGAAATACTCTCCAACCAGGGACAAGTTCTCCAAACCCTTCAACTTCTATAGCCCTTAATTTTGGTATGATTCCACTGATTCATATATACTTCCTGAAATGTTACTTACCGTTTTATGTGTACTTTATGTTCTCATATAAAGGATAAACTCCTTTAAGATATGGGAATATATACTATGCTTCCCTGATAAAAAGAAGGCACTTAATAAGTACACAATGAATTTTGCTTCTGAGGCAAGGTTACTGAATAAAGGTTTCCCAACAAAGGAGTTTCATAAAGAAATCAAATGTTGAATATAGATTTTTCAGTTTTTATCAGTATATAAATATTAAACCAAAAATCCTTATAAAAGCCAAAACTACTCTTGATTTATATCTCAAAAATGTGGACCTACAGAATGAGTAAAACTAACAACACGAGAAACAACAGGTGCTGCTGAGGATGCAGAGAAAGGGGAACCCTCTTGCACTACTGGTGGGAATGCAAACTGGTGCAGCGACTCGACTCCGGAGAACAGTTTGGAGGTTCTTCAAAATGTTAAAAATAGAACTACCCTATGACCCAGCAATTGCACTATTTGGTATTTATCCAAAAAAATACAAAAAAACAGATTCAAAGGGCTACATTCACTCTGATGTTTACAGCAGCATTATCAACAATATCCAAGCTATGAAGAGAGCCCATATGTCCATCCACTGATAAATGGATAAAGAAGATATGAGATGTGTGTGTGCGTGTGTGTGTGTGTACACACACAGTATTAATCAGTCATCAAAAAGAATGAAATCTTGGGGCGCCTGGGTGGCTCAGTTGGTTAAGCAACTGCCTTTGGCTCAGGTCATGATCCCGGAGACCCGGGATCGAGTCCCACATCGGGCTCCCTGCTCGGCAGGAAGCCTGCTTCTCCCTCTCTCACTCCCCCTGTTTGTGTTCCCTCTCTGGCTGTGTTTCTCTCTGCCAAATAAATAAAATCTTAAAAAAAAAAGAGAGAGAGAGAGAGAGAATGGAATCTTGCCATTTGCAATGACGTGGATGGAACTAGAATATATTATGCTAAGTAAAATAAGTCAGAGAAAGATAAATACCATATGATCTCACCCATATGTGAGATTTTAGAAAGAAAACAGATGTACATATGGGAAGGGGGGAAAGAAAAAAAGAAGAGAGGAAAAGAAGCCATAAGATACTCTTTATAGAACAAACTGAAGGTTAACAGGGTATGGGCTAGACTGGTGACAGTATGAAGGAGAGCACTTCCGTACAACACTGGGTGTTCTATGTGATGGTCACTTAATTCTCAGGAACCATTACACCACTGTTATGTTAACTAAGTAAAATTTAAATTTTAAAAAATGAGGAATTAGCTCATAAGGAAGAGCTTGCAGTTAAGAATAATAAAGCAAAGTGGGCTTCAGCTTTCTGTGATCTGCAAACAATGTTGTTGATTTGGCCTAAAGTAAGAAAAAAAAAAACCATGTATTAGACACTTACTTAAAAAGTGACTATGTGTTAGACACGCCAATTATGTAGATGAAAAGATTTACTCCTTGCATTCAACAAGTCTATATAGAGAAGGCTAATTAAACAATAACGCTCAAGGTGAAGTGGGTCAGGATATTAACACCCATTCTCCTTTAATCTCAGTTGAAGTTGTAGCCAGAAAAAGAAAAAACAAAAGCTGTATTTCACAAACTAATAAAGATACTTTCAGAGATTATGTATTTCCTCTAAAACTCATTTCAGCTGACTTAAATTTTTTTCACCTGGAAAAATGTCAGAGATTTTTAAACCAAATATCTAGCCTTGATCCCCCGATATTATTCTACTAAGTATATGTTCAAGAAGTCATTCTTGGAACTAATATTTTAATACTGAAAACATTTTTAAATTGTTATAGTTTTTCTAATAGACCTAGAAACATCTAACAAATTACAAAAAGATCTTATATTTGTTTAAAGTTTGTCATCTGAGGGACGCCTGGGTGGCTCAGTTGGTTAAGTCACTGCCTTCGGCTCAGGTCATGATCCCGGAGACCCGGGATCAAGTCCCATATCGGGCTCCCTGCTCGGCAGGAAGCCTGCTTCTCCCTCTCTCACTCCCCCTGCTTGTGTTCTCTCTCTGGCTGTGTTTCTCTCTGTCAAATAAATAAAATCTTTAAAAAAAAAAAAAAAAAGATTTAAAGTTTGTCATTTGAGATCATAGATGTTATATACGTAAAGGCAAGACTTAGTATTTTTTCACATATAATGAACATGTTAACTGTCCTTCCGCATGTTTTATCCATCTATCAATCTAGACCCACCTCTGCTTCACAGCAGCAGTTTGCAAGCTGGGTATACTGTGCTTCTACTAAACCAGAAACAGGCAAGTTAACCAACTCTACCAAATATCAAGTTTGCACGCTTTGTACCATGCTTTAACTATTTACACTATCACAACAGATATTTCCAAACAGCCACAAAGTGACCAACAGGTAAACTATTATGGTCGACTGAAAAAATATTCTCCCCTTCAATGAAGGAGTATTTCAGAGCTAATTCAATTAATCTAATTCAACACCCAAATAAAAACAACAGGAGTTGAATGTAATTAGCAAAAAATAAGGAACACTACAAAAAAGACACAGCACTGACTCAATTTTCTTTGTCAAGGACAGTGAATCCATTATCCTGCCTTCACCTTCTGAAAACATAGGGAGAACTACAAAGTTTCATCACTCTTAGGATTTACGTTCTAAAGTCAGCCTATATGAGGTTAAAATATTATCCATTTAAGATTACTAATCTGGGGTACCTGGGTGGCTCAGTCGTTAAGTGTCTGCCTGTATCTAAAGTCATGTGGGATCGAACCCCACATCGGGCTCCCTGCTCCGTGGAGAGTCTGCTTCTCCCTCTCTCATTTCCCCTGCTTCTGTTCCCTCTTATGCTATCTCTCGCTCTCTCTCCCTAATTTAAAAAAAAAAAAATTTACTAATCTTATATATGATATACTGTTTCTTCAAATATAACAATGATGGTACCAACTAACATACAGTTAAAATAACCTTTGACAATCTCTTAAAATGGACTTCAGACAAGGCATGGTGTTCACAGGATAAAACACTTAAGAAAAATGAAACTAAATTAGAGAATAAAGCCCTTATTTCACTCACTACAGAGCTTATACTCATGGAATGATTTTCCAAGGTAATCACTCGCATGATTATGAACCTCTATCCCATCCTTCTTTCAAAAATTCAGAGCGCGTATGTTTCAAAGTTAAGTGCTCATGTGATATGACTCCACTACAGTATATAAGCCAGAGAATACAATTATCCTGTAATAAGTAACCACCAGACACTATTTCCTTTTGTATATTACCAATTGAAGAGAATGTTTGTATAGTGTTCTATTCCTCTACCACCCTCACTGCTTTTCAACTTCTACTTAGTTTCTAAAATTGTGCCACCTTAAAAAAAAAGAGGCAAGAAAATACATAAATGCTATCATGTCACCAAGTTAAATTTTAAAATGTATGCACATAAGGGGCACCTGGGTGGCTCATCTGGTTAAACATCTGACTTCAGCTCAGATCATGATCTCAGGGTTCTGGGACGGATCCGTGTGTGGGGCTCCCCACTCAGTAAGGAGCCTACTTCTCCCTCTGCCCCTCCCCCTGCTCATGCACTTGCACTCTCTCTTTCTTTTTCTCTCTCAAATAAATAAAATCTTTTTAATAAATGTATTCATATAATAAGACATAACACGATTCCTATAGTCATTTAGGCTACTGTTTTCTTAAATTCATTCAGAGTTGATAAATAATGTAAAACTCAGATCAAAATCCAATTTCAGTATGAAAATATATCTTACCAACAACCATAAGTGTGAATTCAAACCCTCTTTTCACTGATTTTCTGTATACTTGATTTGGGAGATTTGCAAATCCCACATAGCCTTCAAGGTTCTTCTGTTGCTGAGAAAAGCAAAAAGAGCCAAGTTATTCATGTATCAACAAAACTCTACTGTCACACATTTTAAATTCCTGTCAATAACCTATTTTAGAAAACTACACAAATTATTATTCATGGCAAATCAAACTGATTTTATAGTGTTACCAATAAAAGTATTAACTGCAGCAATAAACAAAGTGAATTAGGAGTATGAGTTGATTTGACAATATAACTGTCAATTATAAAAACCCAAGGGTAAAAAATAAAAACCAAAGAAACCTGCCTCAGAGAAAAGATTTCAACTTACAATGAGTCAGTAAGAAGATTCTGACCAATCAGCTTAAAAAAACAACAACAACATAAAGTGTTTTTCAAAATAAAAAATTCAAATCCCCTTATGGTAAGAACTCTTTTAATTATCCCTTTGCTCATACTAATTACCACTGGTACGAATTTCTTGAAATTTGTCTTATTCATGAAATGAAATCAAATAATGAGTTTAAAACAATTTTCTCATATATTCTTAGAAGTTCTCATGGTCAGTGTCAATCAGTAATCAATCTTTCAAGCTATTAATACCAGGTCCAATTATGCCACATTAGCATTTCAAATGATCCTGCTGCCTCCCTCATCAGATTTATACACATTTTAAAGAAAATCAGAATTCAGTTTTCTGCACGGTTTTTGATTCTTTGATGGCCTCAACAATAGTTTCTTAAGTAATTCAAAGAAACCTACTTTTAAATTGGTATAGTAATTAAATCTGACTTTTAACTTACCCAATGGTGAAAAAAACTGTCCATAGTTCAGACCATCTGAGTGAGTAGTCTTACTGGTTAATTTTACTTAGAGGTAGGTCTTAGTCATCATTAAAATACAATGGCAAAATATTCCTAAGAGGTACATATTTCTCTTAAAAGTTTATGACATGTTTACTGTCTCATTAAAAAAAAGAAATACTCATGAGATCAAAGCATTAACTCAATGCACTTGGATTTAACAAACAGTGCTGAATTCTTCACTAGTATCACAGGTAACAAAATAGTCCATCCATCACTTTTTAGTCCTTTTTTAGGATTCATATAAAATAATCTTTAAGCCAAATGTTGACGGGATAACCAAGCCAATTAAACGGAAAAGCTAATTTTAAATACTAACTAGGATACTTGTCAGAGTATAGTATTTTAAAATTAAATATTTGAAAGCCTACTATGCATAAAGCTAAAAATATGTATTAAATGTAAGGCTTCCTTAGCTCATATTTCATTCAACTGTAAGTTATTTAATTTAGACTGAAATCATCTCTGTATAAATTATCTCATATACTCACAGCTACTTTGTAAAGAACACATTTCCATCATCCCAGTGTTCCAGATTCCAACGTAACAGATCCACAGAGGAACAGTAAATGAGGAATTCCAAGAATTTTATATGACACATTTGGTCCAAACAGGAAAGGCAAATCCATTGGAACATAGCAAAAAATAGAGGGAAAAATGAAAGTTACTTACATTTAACTCAAAAAATTAGAAATAAATTACAAATCAAGTAAGGACAGACTTTATACATGCCAAAGTAGTACCTTTTTTGTGGGACATAAGGCCCAGTGAGTTTTAATTAATGTTCAGCAGCATTCCTAAAGACCTCTCACCTTTTTATAAAAGCCAACTGCTATGCTCTGAACTTAGGTTTTTAAAAGAAATGTTAGAAAAGCTGTGAAGTATGAAGTTTCAGCAAGGTATACAGGGACAGAGTTAAAATCCCAAGGAAAAAAATTTAACTTTCATTCAATTTTGCTTCGTCAATCCCTAAATTAAGACAGCCCATATCAGATAAATGCAAATGTTTTAGTTAAAAATCTTTATACAGTGCTACATTTCAAGTTCTATTGATTAAAGTTCAGAATTGGAAGAAATACAGACTTGTGGATACAGGAAAGGGAAGGAAGCTAAAGATAGCAGGCAACAAATGGGAAGATAAAGTTAATGTGAGCTGTGAAAACTGAAAGGCAGCTAACAAAGCATAGAGAAGTAAGTAGACTAACTTTGGACAAAATGTCTGTAGAAAGTGTATATTTATATTTTATACTGACACAAATCTATGAGTTATATCACAACCTGGAACAAATGATGATATTCAAATGTCAACTTCACAGAGTCCTGCCCTAACTACCCTATCTAAAAATCACAACTCCATTCTCCTCTGCACTTTGCTGCAGTTTTATGTTTTTCTCTTTAGCACTTTTCTTACAATCTAACATTCACTTTACTCACCATATTTATTCCTCTCCACCCTACTCCACCTTCAACTACAATATGAGCTCCATCAAGGTAGAGATTAAATAAATTACATCAATTGTGGCATCAAAAAAAGAGGTCACCATCTGGGAGAGTTGAAAAACGTTTCAGAGAGAATATTTTAGGGTGCATATTCAAGGAATGCTCCAGACAAAAGGCATACAAAAAAATGCCAGAGAGTAGTCATCATGTCTTATTCATTGCTTTATCCTCAAGTCCTAGAACAGTCTTTGGCATACAGTACAATGGTGGGAATGGATTAAGAAAAGGGGGGGAGATTTCTGGGAAAGATTACTAGGCAAAGGACTGGGACCTAAACTGGAGATGAACTTAGTACTTTTAGACCAAAAAGAAGGTACATGAACTTAAAATAAAGTAAAACAGTAGATGAGGCAGGAAATGATAGAAAACGAGGTCAGGAAGGCAGGCAGAGGTCAGATCATGTGGGACCCAGCCAAAGTAAGAAATTTTAGGTACGATGGGAAGCCACTAGAGGATTGTACACACAGGCAAGTGACCTGACCTGATTTGTATTTTAAAGATAGCTCTCAGGGATAAGAGAAGAAGTGGAAATAAGAAAACTAGTAAGGAGTCTTCTGCAATAAATAGTCCAAGAAAGAAAGGGTATACTGAATTTAGATGGTGTGGATGCAAGAGATAAGGATTCAGAATGTGTTTTGAAGGTAAAACTGCCAGGACATGCTGATGTAATGGATAGGATTGGTGAAAGAAAACAGACCACGGTAACTCATAGGTTTTTGGCTTAAACAACTCAATGGAGTGATATTTCTAAGCAACAATAGGAACAACAATGGGAATTAAAGACTAGGCAGGGAGGGCCCAAACTGTCAAAATCAAAAACAGCTTTGAACATGTGAAGTTTGATGTGTCCATTCTACATTCGGGAAGGCCAGTAGGCAATTAAATATGTAAGGCCAGAAACTGCAGGATTGGTTGGTACAGAAAACATAGATTTAGGACTCATAAGCACATAAGTAGTATTAGCAGAGGGTTAGATTCTCAAGGAGAAACTATTGATTAGGGGATCTAGCCAGAGTCCTGGAGCACTCCAAACTCCAACACTGAGATATCAGACAGAGAGTGAGAAAGATCAGTCAGAGAGAAGGAACACCAGGAATGGCTCAAGGTCAACTGTGTTAAATGCCACTGAAAGGTCAAATGAAATACCAAAGACATAACCATAAAAATAAGATAACTGATAACTTTGGATAAGAGAAGTCTCCAGTAACAGTGAAGACAAAGAGTGAGTAGGATGAGGGTAAACAATTCTTTGCATATAAATAACATTTTAAATAATTCTGTTTTAAATTAACTTATTTTAAAATTAAACACATTACTTATCAGCCCCCTATAATTATTTCCCAGATGGAGAAAACCACATCCTACTCATCTCTACAGTCCCAGCAAAATGCTGATACATGAGAGAGATTTTAAAAAGGTAAATGGCTAAAATATATATTTTTAGGAAAATTCCTTCTAAGGAAAAAACTGTGTCCCAAAGACCCTCCCCCCAAAAAAGATTTTGGGAATATACTAATATAACACTGGTTGACTAAAACATATAGACTTTTCACATTTCATAAGAATCATTCCTTACCCCAAATTCTAAAATCAACCACAGTCTGTAATTCAGAAGACTTAACCACCCACTGATTCTTTTCCTGGGCAAACAAAATGTTCACAGTACCAGTGTGAAATATAATCTCTGGATAAGAAACATTATTTATAGATGTGAGTGATATAACTGTGACACTTATAAGCATGTGAATAAAGATAAAAGTGTATTCTCATGCAGGCTTCTACCAAAATACCTTAGTGTCTTAAAAGTACTACTTGATTTAAAGATTTTATTTATTTGACAGAAAGAGAGATCACAGGCAGAGAGACAGGCAGAGAGAGAGCAGGAACCAGGCTCCCTGCTGAGCAGAGAGCCGGATGCAAGCCTCAATCCCAGGACCCTGAGATCAGACCTGAGCCGAAGGCAGAGGCTTTAACCCACTGAGCCACCCAGGCACCCAGTATTACTGGATTTAAAACATGAGTTACATAAGAAGAAACAGTATCGAATCATCTTTTCTAACAGCATATACTTACAAAAATCTTTTAGTGACTATTGCCAAATCTCTGTGTTAAAATTCTTAAGAAAATCAAATCACAACAATTTACTGCTCGTTATTTCACTGCCTGTGGAAAAATCAACTTAAATACAACATCCAGTAATCTCAGTGTTTAATTTACTTAACCTTATTTCTAGAAACCAATTATATTTGAAGAACAAGATGCTTCAAATAGGTTCCAAATGATAGATTATTGGAACCCTTAAGAATACTTCACCTTTGGGGCACCTGGGTGGCTCAGTTGGTTGGGCGACTGCCTTCAGCTCAGGTCATGATCCCGGAGACCCGGGATCGAGTCCCACATCCGGCTCCCTGCTCTGCATGAAGCCTGCTTCTCTCTCTCTCACTCCCCCTGCTTGTGTTCCCTCTCTGGCTGTGTTTCTCTCTGTCAAATAAATAAAATCCTTTAAAAAAAAAAAGAATACTTCACCTTTTCTCGCTATTTGTTTCTATTCTAAATAGTTATGAAAATCTTGGCATCTGAAATCCATTACCACTTTTAAAGGTCTGAATATTAATATGTGTTTTAATAAATTTTCCAAAAGAGAAAAGCAGCAATTTATTTTGAAAAATGCCAAATATACATTTCTATAACAACTACAAAATTAAGGGGAATTGTAACAGAGAGGAGCCTGATAAAAATCAGAATTTGAAAAAAATTAAAATATACACATGCTAAGATGTACTACAAACCTTCAACTTCCCTCATCTTTACAAAATGAGACATTCAGCCCCAAATTACCTTAACATCACCAGAATTCTATTTCTCCCCTCAGTAACTGCAATTAAAAAAAAAAAATCAGGGGGCACCTGGGTAGCTCAGTTGGTTAAGCGACTGCCTTCGGCTCAGGGCATGATCCCGGAGGCCCGGGATCGAGCCCACATCGGGCTCCCTGCTCTGCGGGAAGCCTGCTTCTCCCTCTGTCACTCCCCCTGCTTGTGTTCCCTCTCTGGCTGTGTTTTTCTGTCAAATAAATAAAATCTTAAAAAAAAAAAAAAAATCAGGCTACGAAAATTCAAGGTTTTTATCCATAACTTTAAATTTCAAAGATAAACATTTGGTCTTTTCCTAATTAACTTCAAGTTCATTTTGTGTCCTTTGGAATTTAAAACATACATACATTGTACATTATTTTACACATGAACAAAAATAATTAAGTTTCTTCTAAAATTTAAGCAACTCTAAATACAATAAACTACACATTACAAAAGGGAAGGACATTGATACATAATTTTGTCTACTGCTTAGTATTCTTAAAAGCCTTACATCATATACATATATACAACTGTCCAGCACTTGCTTAGTCTTACATAACCCAATAGAAAAATTAAAGAATGCCACCACTGAAATGATTTAAATACTGTAAATATAACTGGCATAAAAGTACCTAGATTCCAGGGGCGCCTGGGTAGCTCAGTGGGTTTAAGCCTCTGCCTTCAGCTCAGGTCATGATCCCAGGGTCCTGGGATGGAGGCTGCATAGGGCTCTCTGTTCAGCAGGGAGCCTGCTTCCTCCTCTCTCTGCCTGCCTCTCTGCCTACTTGTGATCTCTCTCTGTCAAATAAATAAATAAAATCTTTTTTTTAAAAAAAAAAAGTATCTAGATTCCAGATTTAATATAACAAGAACACTAAAATGTTACAAGATTGCATGGGTATGTCCTAAAATGTTGGCTTTAATGTCCCCTCACCCTAATTTTTTGAAAAGTTCTTATCTTTGTTTGCCTGCCTCAGCTCCTCCCTTTTCACTGATATGAGCAATTATATACTGATGAAACCAACTTTTATTTTCTCTGTTTTGGATTCCTAGTTAATCTATTTAAACTATTTTAATATTTAATTCTATGAATACATGTAAGAATAAGATAAAGTTTAAAACTTTTTTTCTTTACTCTGAACTTGGAATCTAATCTCTATTTATATAGAATTACCCACTCATTCAATCAACATTGTTGTAGGACCTTCACAATGTATGTACTAGCCAATTAGGTCCACAAATATTAATAGAAACCAATTCCCTGCTTATGAAACTAAGAACCTAAGGTCAGGTAAATTAGAAGGTAATAATAACACAGTGATAAAATACTATGATCTAGGCAAACATGAAGGATGGTTATGAGAACAAAAAAAGCAGTGGGGGACGGGGGGAGCTTGGTCCTATAGCACACCTTAGTCCAATGAGAAATGTGGGCAGGTGCTCGAAAATATGGGTCTCAAGCAAACTAGCTGGTAACTGCAAAGGCTCAAAAGCAAAAGGAGAGTATGATTCTCTATGGGAACTACAAATTTAATACATCTCAGTTTCAAGGTCTGGGAGCTATAGCGTAGGAAACCTGAACAAAAGTCAGATCATGAAGGATTTTGTTAGCCACACTAAGGAACCTAGATTTGATGTCATCTTGAAAGCTTATGGAGAACATTAAAGGACTTGAAGCATAAGAATGCACAATCACATTAATTCACATGCAGAATCGCGCTCTTATTTTAGGAAATTACCACTAACAAGAATATTGAAGATGATCTGTAAGAGTTCTCAGAAGGACAGCAATCCCAAAAGCTGATGCAGTTAACACAGTTATAAAATTAGGACTTGAGCCAAGAAAGAAGTGAGGATGAAGAGAAACAAGATAAAAATTCCACTGTCTATTAAGATAGCCACTAGCTACACATGCTACCAAAAACTTGAAATTTAGCTAGCCTGAAATGAAACGTTCTGTAAGTGCAAAATACATGCCAAATTTTGAAAACTTAGTATGAAAAAATTTACGAAAAATACCTTAACTTTTAGGGCAAGTGCATGCTGAAATACAATTTTAGTCATATTGGGTGACATAAGATATGAACTAAAGTTAACTGTACTTGTTTCTTTTTGCTTTTTAAATGTGGCTATTAGAAAAGCTTGAATTACATATATGACTTACAATAATTTCTACTAGTTAGAAATTAATGAGATGAATTTACTGGTCTCTATAACTAACCTGGGAGGTATTAAGACTGAGATTTCTAAATTTAGGTTTGAACAACTGGATTACAGTGGTACTATAATCATTAAAAGCAGGAATCACTTGAGTTTAAGGTGTTAACTGGACTTTAGGGAAATAAATGTCTAGTACACAGCTTGCATATATAAAAGTTAGAAGTTCTAGAAATGTCTAGGTGAAACAGATAAAACATTTTAAGCCAACAACACTTAAATGGTATGAAGGCCATGCATATGAATCCAAATACAGCACACGAAGCAGAAGCAGGCCAGAACCAACACTAACATCCCACCACCTACACAAATCTAAAAAAGGATGAGACAGAAAAAGAATGAGGGGAAAAAAAAAGTAGTTCCTAGAAACAGTTCAAGGAGGCCAATTGTAATGGCCTTCTACAAGAAATGGTCAACTTTATCAAAGGCTCTGGAGTGGTCAATCTAAAGATACAGAAGGATCTACTAATCATTATCAGGAACCTTTGTCAGTAGAGGAGAAAGAAGAAAAATACGTCTTTGAAGTAAACAGTGAATAAGTACAGGGAATGAGTATAAACAATTCTTTCCGAATGCTTATCTGTGAAGAGCAATAAGGTAGAACCTGGAGAGCAACACTGAGTCAGGGTTTTAAGAAAAAATGAGAGACAGAGAGAGAGAGATGCACACATTTAAATGCTAATAGAAAAGACTGGGTAGACAAAGGCTGTAAAAAGGTTAGGTTAGAATACAATGTTCTAGAGTGAGGGATGAGGTTTTCCCTAAGGGTCTCAGATAAAATCCTGTACTCATTTTAAGAAGAGGAGAGGGAACATTAAGAGGTAAAACATTTGAATGAGCAATCACAAGAGTAGTAGGAAAGACTAGGAGTCCACAGGAGACACCCAAGTAACTCTATAAGCAGGTTAAGGCTGAAGACCACAAATCTGTGTGAATGTATCCCAGAAGCCATAGCATCTTTTTGTCCAGTAGCAATCTGCAACTTAAGTACACGCCAATAGGCTGTAGGAGTCATCTGAAACTCTTATTTTGCAGAAAGTATGCAAAAAAGTACAAGGGATCATGGGAGCTGATATGCATAAAGTGATTCAGTGAACAAAAATGAAGAGGGTCAAGAATGAAAGGTAGGAAACAAGGAAATGAGATAGCTAAAAGAATGTGAACTTGTGGTTAAAATAGGCTATACAATTAGGATTTTAGAAGTGGAACAGAAGTTCCAGATGACAACCACATGGGACCATTAAAATGATGGCCCAAGCATAACCCAGAAATTGGGGAGACTAAATTATTGATCAGTTGTACACATGGGCACTAAAAATGCCCCAGAATGATGACAGAGCTTGGGGAGGAAAGGAAAACTGAGTGTTCGCTGTCATCTTGAATGAATAAATAGAAACTGGCAAATTTAAAAAGGGTGAGAATATGCTGCTATTAAATAGCCTAAGCTTTAAAGAAGCAGGCTTTTTTAAAAGAACGAACTGTATAGAATCGAGATCAGCACTGCCTAATAAAAGTACAGAATAAATCACATATGCAATTATAACTATTCCACTAAACACGTTAAAAAACTAAGAATGAAAAAAAGAACTTAACTTTAATATGTTTTATTTAAACGATGTACATACAATGCTATTTCAACATGCAATCAATATAAAAATTATGATTCATTTCCCATATTCATTGTTCTGCATCCTTTTCTTTTGTAATAATCTTTTAAATACAGCACACTTCATTTAGGACTAGTCACATTTCAAGTGCTCAGGATCCATGTGATTGGTAGCTACCATACTAGATATACATATAGAACATTTCAAGGATATAAAACATTTCCATTGTGCCAAAAGATCTCCTGAACACAAATGAAATGAATACTAGTACACAGTACCAGGTGAGGATGATGGCAAACAAGCACCCTGCTACATGACTGGAGGAATATAAATTTTAACCATTTCCCTGAAGAGCAATCTGGTCTTACAGACCAAAAGCATGAGTTTTCATGCTCCCAGACTCAATACTTTCCACTTCCTACATTTACAATTTTGAGAATATATTTAAGATTTAGCTGTAAGAACATCTAACAAAACATGGTAATAGTGAAAGACTGTAAAAACCAAGTTCCAAAAACAAGCGAAAGAAATAATGTATTACAGTATTCCCATATGTAAAAATGCCATGCATTATAAGTTTTAGAAAAATAAGCATGACAGATAACATTAAGTGATAAAAAACTTGGTTTTTCCCCACTCTGATAGTAGACAGTAGACAGTAGAGAGCTGACAGTATTATGTACCTTTAAACATTCTCTTGTGTGCCCAATGGAAAAACAATGAAAAGGATAAAGACTGGAGTGACAGTAAAGAAACTGACAAGGTAAGGATCTCAGAAAATTCTCTCCTTTAAAAGCAATGAGAAAACTCAAAATCAACTTCTTCAGAACTCTGGAAATTAAAAAAGGCTTGCAGCAATCCACAAAGCACTTATTTAAAATAAGGGGGCTGAACATAGGTAACCTGCCCATTCTCATATCCCCTCCCAGCTCCACAGTAGCCTTGAAAACCAAAAGCACAGGATCATGGCAAAAAATCAGCATCTTGACAGAAAGTGGGAGGAAGAAGAATAGGCGCTTTTAAAGCCCCATTCCCAGAGAACTATCATTATTTGGCCTGTCTGATGTTTCCCATAAATAACACAAAGATAACCAGAGATTTCAGTAACAACACATGGCAAAAAAAAAGCAGAATTTACAGAAAGTCACCAAACAACAAACAGCATTAAGAAACCCTGGAAGGAGATCTGACCAGAGCTGCCACGTTATATTATTTATAATTATGAGTTTTCAATAAAAAAATTATGAGACATGCAAAAACACAAGAAATAATGTCCCATATACAGTAGGCAAGGGGGTGGGGGGGAAGCAATCAATAGGGGCTATTTCCTAAGAACATCCAGATATTAAGCAAAGGCATATTTATCTTAAACACATTCAGAGAACTAAAAGAAACTATGTCTAAAAAACTGAAGGGAAGTATGAGAACAATGTTCACCAAACAGAAAATATCAATAAAGACACAGAAAGTATTAAAAAGAACTAAATAAAAATTCTTGAGTTGGAAAGTACAACTGAGATGAAACTTCAGTAGAGGCTCCACCAACATATCTGAGCTAGTAGAAGCAACAACAAACCTGAAGACAGATCAAAAATAACATTAACCAGTCTAAAGAAAAAATACAAAAAATAAAGGAAAAAAAAAAGAACAAAACTTGAGACTGTGGAACATAATCAAGCATACCAACATATATATAATCCCTCAAACTGAAGGAAAAACGGAAGTAAAGAGAAAGAAAGGAAAAGCAAGGGAAAGGGGAGCAAAAATTATGTTTGAAGAAAGAATGGGGGAAAACCTTACAAAATTTGAAGAAAAACATTTGTCTACATATCAAAAGTTCAGCAACTCCACAAAGAGGATAAAATCAAAAAGATCCAAAACTAGAAACATCAAAATCGAACTATCAAAAACCAGAGACAAAAAGGATCATGAGAGAGTCAATTGACCATTACAGAGGACTCTCCATAAGTATGACTGACATCCCATCAGAAACCAGAGACCGAAAGTAGAGGGATGACATAGTCAAGACATTAAAACATAAAGATTGTCAATCAGAGTTCAGTATCTACTAAAAGGATCTTTTAAAAATAGAGAACTTAACATATTCTCCAATAAACAAAAACTGAGAAAACTCAAAATGAGACCTGCCCTACAGAAAATACTAAAAAGAATCCTTCAAACTGAAATGGAAGGATCTTATATAGTACCTCCAAGAAATCTGTATCACTGGTAAATGTAACAAGTGAATATAAAAGATAGCATAAATTTGTTTGCAACTCTTCTTCTACCTGATTTAAAGAACAACTTCATGAAGTAGTAATTATAAAATTGTCTTGATGGGTTTATAATGTACAAAGATGTAATTTGTATGACACTAACAGCACAAAGGAAGTAGAATATGAAACTATATAAAAACAAAATTACTGTATTCTACTGAAACTAAATAGGCAATACGATTACAATGCTATAAAATCAGATATTAACTGTAATGCCAAGGGCAATGCCCCTACCAGACATACACACAATCACAGAAGAATATAGCGGGGGGGGGGGGCAGGGAATAAGATAGTACATTAAAAATATCAATTTAATAAGACAAAAATAATTCAGAAATAGAAAAGAAACAGAGCCAGAGATGCTGGTAACATATAAGATATTTAGAAAACAAAGAGCGGGGCGCCTGGGTGGCTCAGTTGGTTAAGTGACTGCCTTCGGCTCAGGTCATGATCCCGGAGACCCGGGGTCGAGTCCCACATCAGGCTCCCTGTTCGGCAGGAAGCCTGCTTCTCCCTCTCTCACTCCCCCTGCTTGTGTTCCCTCTCAGGCTGTGTTTCTCTCTGTCAAATAAATAAAATCTTAAAAAAAAAAAAAAAAAAAAAAGAAAACAAAGAGCAAAATGACAGATGTAAATCTTAACTTTCAATACTCACATTCAATGACACAGGATTAAATATTCAATAAAAAGGCAAATATTGGCTGAGTAGATTAAATACCATGATCCAATTATATGGTACCCACAAGAAACACCTTTTAGAATCAAAGACACAAAGAGCATGAAATAAAGCAGATTTAAAAAATAAAAAGGGAGCTGGAGTGGCTACAACAAAAACATTAAGATAAAATTGTTACCACAGACAAGGATACTTAATACTGATTAAAACGTCAATTTATCAAGAAGCATAACAGTTATAAACATAATGTCCCTAAAAACAGAGCCCTAAAATACACAAAGCAAAGACTAACAGAATGAAAGGGAGAAATAAGACAATTCAGCATTAATAGCCTGACTTCAATACCTCACCTTCAAAACTGCGTTAAACAACTACAAAGAAGATAAATAAGAAAACAGAAAACCTGAACATAGCAACTAGATCTAACATATGTAGAACACTGCATCTGAAACCAACAAAATACACTCTTCTCAAGTGCGCATGAAATGCTCTCCAGGACAGACCATATATTAGACATCTTAGTCACATTTTAAAGGGCTAACATCAGCTACTGTGGATGTTCTTCATCTACAAAAGAATGAAATTATAAACAACAAGAGGAAATTTGAAAATTTGACATCTGTGGAAGTTAAACATTACACTCTGACCGTAGGGTCAAAGAAGAAATCCAAAGGAAACTATAAAATTTGAGATGAATAATAATACTACCTTTAAAAAGCACAACATACCAAAACTTATTGAATGCAACTAATGCAAGGCTTAGAGGAAAAGTTATAGCTGTAAATACCTATGATAAAGAGAGAAGATCTCAAATCAATTACCAAACGCTTACCTCAAGAAACTAAAGAGCAAACTAGATGCAAACCAAACAGAAGTGAAAACTAGAGCAGAAATAAAATATATGACAAACATAATACAGAAAATGAATCAAACCATAAGTTTGCTCGTGGAAAAGATGTAAATTTGACAAACCTTAGGAAAGACTAATCAAGAAAAAACAGAAAACACTCAATAATGAAACTCAGATAAAAGAGGGCAAATCTTTATTAATCTTACATAAACAAAAAAGATTATAAAGAAATCTATGAACAAGTATATGTCAACAAAGTGGATAACCTAGAGAAATGAAAAAATTCCTACAAAGACACAAACTACCCTAAACTGGCTCATTAAGAAAAAAATCTTCAGTCCTATTTTAAAAAAAAAAATTTTTTTTTCAAGGATATCTGGGTGGCTCAGTCGGTTAGGTATCTGCTGTTAGCTCAGGTTGTGATCCTGGAGTCCCAGGATCAAGCCCTGCATCAGTTTCCCTGCCTGGGGGGGGGGGGGGGGAGTCTGCTGCTCCCTCTGTCCCTTACCCCTCTCTAGCTCTCACTCTCAAGTAAATAAAATCTTTTGAAAAAATAAAAATAATTACATTAGTAATCAAAACCTTCCCACAAAGAAAAGCCCAAGTCCAAATGGTTCCACTAGTGAATTTTACTAAACGTTTAAAGACTGCCCAAACCTTCACAAACTAATCCAAGAAACGGAAGAGGACAGAGCATTGTCCTGTCTTACCCTGATACCAAATCAGACAAACACATCAAAAACAACAGACAAACGCCCTTTACATACATGCAAAAACCGTTAACGAAATACTGGCAAACCAGCAATAAAAAAAAAAAAAAAAAAAAAAAGAGTATACAGCATGACCAATGGAGTCCATCCACAGATTGGTTCTACATATGAAAATTAACCAATGTAATATACCATTTAGCTAAATAAAGCAATAACAATAACAACAACAACAATAAAAAACAGAGGATCAGGTGCCTGAGTGGCTCAGTTGATTAAGCAACTGCCTTCTGCTCAGGCCATCATCCAGGGGCACCAGGATCAAGTCCCACATTGGGCTCCCTGTTCAGCAGGAAGCGTGCTTCTCCCTCTCATCCTCCCCCTCAAGCTCCCTCAAATAAATAAAATCTTAAAAAAAAAAAAATCATCTTGAACAGACACAGAAAAAGCACTTGACAAAAAATCCAACACCCTTTCATGATAGACACACTTAACAAGGCATAAAAGGGAACTTCCTCAACCTCGTAAGGCATATCTAAGAAAAACCCAGAACTAACATCATATTGAGTGGTGAAAGGCTAAATTCTTTCACTCTTCAGGAACAAGACAATGATGTCGAGTGCAACTTCTACTCAACGTTGTTCTGAAGGTTCAAGCCAAGGTACTTAGCAAGAAAAAATAATAATAAAAGTCAACCAAATTGGAAAGAAGTAAAACTATCTCTATTCACAGATGACATGATCTTATAAATAAAATATCAGCGAATCCATTCACGCACACGCGCACACACACACACACACACACACACACACACCACGACCTAATAAAGTTGCAGGAAACAAAACCAACAAAAACTTACTACATTTCTATATATTAGCAAAAAGCAATCAAAAATCAAACTTGAAGCATTTGTAATACCATCAAAAACTAAAATACTTAGGAATAAATCTAATAAAAGAGCAAACACTACACACTGCAAACTATGAAACAATGGCTGAAAAACCAAAGCTCTAAATAAATGAAAGCTATTCTGCATTCATAGATTAGAAGACAATTTTGTTCATACAGCAATACTCCACAAATTGATACACAAGGCCATGTGTATCAAAGTCCCAGTTGGTTTCTTTGCAGAAACTAATAAACTAACCCTCTAATTCATGTGGAAATTCAAGAAACAAATACCCAATCTTGAAGCCATACAAAGCTAGAGGAATCACACTTCCGTTTCAAAACTCATTTACAAAGTTATAGTCCTCAACACAGTGTAGTACAACCATAAGGAGAGATGTACAAATCAATGGTGGAAATACACCCTTACATGAACAATGGTCAACTGTTCTACAAGGTTTCCAAGACAACTTAATAGACAAGTTTTTTTCAATAAAAGATGCTAGGACTACTTGGATATTCATATGCAAAAGAAAGAAAATGGGTACCCACCTCACACCATGTACAAAAGCTAATTCCGAATGGATTAAAGACCTAAATTTTTGTAAGATCTAGATCTATAAAACTCTTAGAAGAAAGCAGTTGTAAATTTTCATGACCTTGAACTGGGAATGACTTCTTGAATATGATACCAAAAATACACCAATAAAAAAAAGTAAAGTGGACTTTATCCAAATTAAAAACATGCTTCATAGAATACAGTCAGGTAAGTGAAGACCACCCATGGAATGGCAGAAAATATTTGCAAATCATCTATCCAGTCTATTCTGGACTTATATCCAGAATATGTAAGGAATTTTTATAACTAAATAAAAAAGGCAAATTACCTGATTCAAAATTGGGTAAAGCACTCAAATAGACATTCTTCCAAAGAAGACTTAAAGAAGGTGCCAGTAAGCACATAAGATGCTTAACATCATTAGTCAATAGAGAAATATAAAATAAAACTATGACAGCACCTCACAGCTACTAAGATAATTTAAAAAGACAAACAATGTCAAGTGTAGACAGATGTGGAGAAACCAAAACCCACATACATTGCTGATGGGGCTGTAATATACCACAGCTACTTTGGCAAAGAGTCTGGCAGTTCTTCAGAAAATTGACATACAGTTAGCCTTTAATCATGCAATGTCTCTCCTACCTATACATCCAAGAAAACAAAAAGCATAAGTCCACACAAAAACTTGTATGTAAATGTATACAACAGCATTACTCACAATAGCCAAAAAGTAAAAAGAACCCCAAATATCCACCAATGGGTGAATGGATAAACAAAACGAGTATTGCCTATATAATGAAATACTGTTCAACAATAAAAAGGAACAAAGTACTAATACATACTACAACATGGATGCATCTTGAAAACATCATGCTAAGTGAAAGAAGCTTGTCACAAAACACCAAACACTGCGTGATTCCATTTATATGAAATGCTCACAACAGGCAAATCTACAGAAATGGGAAATAGATTAGTGGTTGCCAAGACCTGGGAAGCAAAGGGAATGAAGCAATAATTACTAATAGGTACAGGATTTCTTTCTGGGCTGATGAAAATGTCCTAAAATTAAGAGTGGGACGGCTCTATGAATATAACAAAAACAACCAAACTGTACAATTTAAAGGGGTGAATTTTATGGCACATGTGAATTACATATCAATAAAGCTGTTATAGAAGCAAGTATGTAGTATCTACAATACATTACCTTTCACATATGACTTGTATATTTCCTTTCTTACACATATCTCATTTGTGTAAAAATACAGGAAGAAACTAAACCAGAAAACAATGACACTGGCTACCCACACAGATGGGTGGAAAAGTGACAGCAGGAGGGAAGAATAGAGTAAAAGGGATGAGAGGTGGGACAGATACTTCTGGATATACTGTTTTATAGAGTTGACTATTGACCCCATGTTTCACATACCCTAATAAAAAATAATCCAAATCAGCCAAGATGTCAGCAGAGCTCAAAAGAGACTTGAAACAGTTAACAAATGAAGCAAACTGTATTTCAAGTGAGTAACATAACTCCACTGAATATGGTAAGGAAGAAAGAACACAAGTAACTTTGGAAAACAGTGTTTTGACTGCATAGTTTAAGACTAAAGACAAAAAGATGTACACACAAATACTATGCCACTAAGTATATCTATAACAGTGAATACAGTTATATATATACCAGAAACTGCAATTATATATATACCAGAATTGACAAATATGTAATAAATTGTGGATGAGAGCCAGGATATTCACTGTTGGGAAAAAGGAGTCACTAATACAGGGGAGAAAAAGGCTAGACTGAACCTTGTGTTAGTGCAGGGTTTCTGAAATCTGAAGATAAAGTATCACATTAGTTCAGAACTATAAAAGAATTGGTCTATTAGTATGAATTCATGGTTTTTAACACATATATTTATATAAACAGATACATATAAATATGAATGTGTAGATAGATGGATACATATAGATATATATACAATTTCCTAGATCTGCTCCAAATACCTAGAAGCAATGACACCCTAATAGCGAGGAACACATCCAGTGCTCAAATCTTGGTTTCTAAAGACTATTCTCAAATAAAAGAAATTTGGTACTCTTTGGAAAAATGATTGATTCTAGGGCTTAGGCAGGCAAAATACAACATGAACCAGAAAGTAAGGAAGTGCTCCCAAAAACTGATAAGGCATGTTAAAAGGATGACTGGGAGCCAGTTTCAAAGAGGTCATATCCAACAGTCATATCCAGGACAATGAGCAACAAAACTAATAAATTTCATATGTCCATACCAATAAAATAAGTAGCTGAATAAGTGAAAATGAGACATAATAGCTCTTTCTAACAAAAGAATTCAAATTTAAAAATGTAGATAACGGAAACAGAAAATCATATTAATGCTAACAGCACAACAGTAATGGTGACAGGCAAAAATTGACAGTGGATAAAAAGTACAATGAGAAATATGTTCTTTGAATAGTTCGACAAAGGACTAGTCTCTAAAATATGCAACTCAGTAAGACAAATGACCCAACTTAAATGGACCAATAATTGCAACAGATTTCCAAAGACCTATGGATGGCAAATAAGCACATAAGACCCTCAAAATCATGAGTTATAGGAAAATGCAAATTAAAATCACAATGAAGTATTTCTAATTCTACTAGAGCGACTAAAATTAATAAAAGTGGTCATCTCAAGTGTTGCTGAATTATGTAAAGCAACTATTCTTATACACTATTGATGGAACCGTAAAATGTTACAACTATGTTGGGAAACAGTTTGGCAATTTCTTTAAAAGTTAAGCACAGATCTATCAATGACTTAGCCTAAGTATTTACCCAAGAGAAATGTAATCATGTGCCACCATCATTACAGCTTTTTTTTTTTTTAATTTACAAAGAAAAAAGCCAAAAAGAAAATACATCCGAATTTTAACACAGGTTGTATTTTAACATAGGTTGTATTGGACTTGAAAGTAACTCGGTTTTATACTATCTTCTATTTTCCAAGTTATTATTAAAGAACTTGAAGAATTTCCATTAAAACAAAAAACAAAAGGATCACATAAGAAAGAAAATGAAATAATGTTAACCACAAGTCAGTATGGATTTTTATTTTTTATAGGTTAAGTCAAATGTTTTTTATTTTCCATTTCTGACAAGTTCATTAGACTGCAAAGGAAGAAATTATGCGAGATAATTCTTGCAAGATTTCAATCACGATGTGAACTTGAGCAAAGCAGAGAAACAAAGTCTGGAATGCTAATAAAATAAGGTGGATTAATACCTAACTAAAAGTATGTCAACTTCAGCATAATTATACACCACAAAGATCCATTCTTAATTAAGCCCACATAGCATTATTCTACCCTTGATGAAAACATAATGCTAATACTTGTCAAACCTATACTATGAAAAAAGTTGAAAAAGAAAACAGGGCGCCTGGGTGGCTCAGTTGGTTAAGCCACTGCCTTCGGCTCAGGTCATGATCCCGGAGACCGGGGATCGAGCCCCACATCGGCCTTCCTGCTCGGCGGGAAGCCTGCTTCTCCCTCTCTCACTCCCCCTGCTTGTGTTCCCTCTCTAGCTGTGTTTCTCTCTGTCAAATAAATAAAATCTTTAAAAAAAAAAAAAAAAAAGAAAAGAAAAAGAAAACAAATATTTTATATGACACACTCAAAATCCAAAGTTTCATACATATTTCATACAATATGTGGATATAAACCATGTCCTTTTTCACCACTGTCTCAGATTAATTCAGTACTATAAAATGGAACTGCAAAAATAAGAAGCCAGCGGTGGAATACATTTCACCTATCAATCAATAAGCTCTGCTTAAAAAAAAAAAAAAAAGTATTGAAGAAGCAGATAAAACAGCAGTTCAGGAGGAAAAGGTAGAAAAATCTTAGTTGACATTATGCTCCCACGGGTCAATAAGAAACTAAAAGTCACCCTAAAAGACAGTTTAACTCATTAATGGGTTTATACACCAAGTACAAGACAAAAGAGAGATTTATTCTGATCTGTAATCTTAAGATCAAAGATAATTCAGTTCCTGGTGTCAGCAGGGATATGTACCAAATGAAGACAGTTCAGAGGGGAGTAACAACAATGGCTGGAAGGATATAACCCTCTGCCATAAAGAAAATGTAAAAACTAAAAGTCTCTACAAAAGACTCAGAGAAAGTTCTGTTCAGACTATTAAATAACAGTATTAAAAAGAGAAGTCAGACTTATTTAGTCTCAAGGAGTAAATGAGAACTTCTGAGTGCAAATATAAAAGACAGACTTCATCTATATACAAAAATAGGAAGAAAACAGTTAATGGTCTCAGCTAATCAAAAATGAAATGTGTTTCCTCAGAAGGC
This sequence comes from Spilogale gracilis, assembly GCA_004023965.1. Lineage (NCBI taxonomy): Eukaryota > Metazoa > Chordata > Mammalia > Carnivora > Mephitidae > Spilogale > Spilogale gracilis. The sequence goes on along the minus strand of PITA01002280.1, from coordinate 142,577 downwards.
AGTGAGTTTCTAACACAGGCTAAACCAGCTCCATCCATTAGAAATACAACACAAGCCACACAGCAAATTTAAATTCTCCAGTAGCCACATTTTAAAAAAGAAAAGGAAACAAGTAAAATTAATTGTAATAATATATTTTCTTTAACTCAGTATACTCAAAACATCATTTCAACATATAATCAATAAAAAATAAGACATTTTATATTCTTTTTTTCAAAGTAAGTCTTTTTCAAAATCCTCTATGTATTTTACCCTTATACCAAATCTCAATTCAGACTAGACACATTTCAAGTGCTCAAAAGCCATGTATATTCACGGTTACAGTATTGGACAGGGCAGGGTTAGACAGCCACTTGACAGGTATGCTGCAGAGGAAATTAGAGCACTTCCTGCATAATTAGATTAAGTAACTTGATACATCTTCCAAATCTGACATCTTGTAAAAATATCAAAATAACAAAAGTATCAAGAATATTCTCAAAATTTTCAAAGGATTAACTTTATTCCATTTTAATCAGTCACTACTGGGCTTTGTACACTTACGACACACATACACACACACAAACTCTGTATTTTACTAGATTCCATTCTGAACACAACATAGCAATTTCATCAAAGAAGTCAAATTATTTCAGTATATATCTCCCAAAATAGCCTCTTAAAAGACATCAAAGCCATTTCTTATCAGAGTATCAAATCCCATGACTCATAAAATGTTTACCTGATATTCAACCTAGTATTACCTATCTAATAAAAAGATATCAATAAAAATATTATCCGTTTTAAAAAAATTTTTCCATTGCTTATCTACATTACAAACCATACAGGAAAACAGAAATTCATTCTTCTTATTGACTGTATTGTGTTAATATGTTGAAGCTCTAACTACATGTGACTATTAACATTTTGAAGACCGGGCATTTAAAGAGGTAATCAAGGTTAAAGGAGGTCCTTACAGTAGAGCCCCAAAAGGTGCCCTTATAAAAAGAGAAAGAGATACCTAAAGCATCTCTGTCTCCATGAACAAAGGAAAGGCCATGTGAGGACACACTAAGAAGGTCCCTGTCTGAAAGCCAGGAAAAACTTTCCTAAGAAACCAAACTTGATCACACCCTGACCTTGGACTTCTAGCCTCCAGAGCTGTGAGAAAATAAAAGTCTGTTGTTTAAGCCACCCAATCTGTGGTATGATAGCCCTAGCAGAGTAATACAGTTTCTAAGAAAGGACTTTTAAAAAAATTGTATTGCAGGGGTGCCTACATGGCTCAACTGGTTGAGCATCAGACTCCTGATTTTGGCTCAGGTCATGATCTCAGGGTCATGGGATCAAGCCCTGAGTCTGCTGGCTCCATGCTCAATGGGGGAGTTGGCTTGAGATTCTCTCTCTCTCCCTCTGCCCTTCTCCAACTGCACTCTCTCTCTCAAATAAATCTTTTAAAAAATTGTATTGCAAACCAAATTATATTACTATTGAAATTACTAATAAATTATGATAAATATATCTGTGTTTATAAATTTACTCTACAGCAAAAGATTTTAAAAGCCTGCCTTTATGAACTACTGAAGTAACCAAAATAATCTGATATCTTCAAACCTGTAAATTTTTTTTATTTTTATTTTTTTTTTAAGATTTTATTTATTTGACAGAGAGAAACATAGCCAAAGAGGGAACACAAGCAGGGGGAGTGAGAGAGAGAAGCAGGCTTCCCGCCAAGCAGGGAGCCCGATGTGGGACTCGATCCCAGGTCTCCGAGATTGTGACCCGAGCCGAAGGCAGTCGCCCAACCAACTGAGCCACCCAGGCGCCCCCAAACCTGTAAATTTTAACTTTAACCCATAACCAAGGCCTTCAACTTATATTTCACTATAAAAAAGATTCTATTCAAGATCAGTACTATATATACAATAAAACTAGAGAGCAGTAGGGAGCTCAAAAAAGCATGCCACGCATCTCAATACTGCAAATACTACCCCACCAACAATATCTATAATATTAAACATGAACAATAACTAAGAATATATAAAAAATTGTGCTATCACTTACTAAAAGCATATCTTCTAGGAGTTCAAGAAAAGAGTAGGGTCATCAAAGACTCAGATAACTGGGAAAAATTTCCCTGTGAATGAGTAGTTTTGAGCTGGGCTTTCGTTAATGGATGGATAGGAATTCAAGGTAGGTAAGAACAGCATAAGTAGAGGCAAAAATATAAAGACTATGACTCAATCTAGGCAGAAGAAAAAGTCCAACCAAGGAAATCCTAAAATGATTGCCTAAGTTTTTAATGATGGAACACATAACAGAATAATAGGGCGGTATAAATATAGCTAGAAATCTGAATTCCAATATCTGCTCTAACTTAGAAATACACTCTGGTGGGTAAATTACATAATCTTTCTGAATCTTAGACCAGGATAACTTCTTTATGAGATTATTGCAAGGTATATATGAAATATTTGGCACTTCACATATAATGAGTCTAATAAATGATGGTCATTGTAGCAGCTGCGGAATAGATGACAGCTATGATTAAGGCCTCTGGACTTTTCTCTTGCAGATAAGTGATTGAGCTTGATAAAAACAGATACCTGGGCCTCAGCCTAGAAGTAGGGGATAAGAATCATGCTTTTAATTTGTTATATGGAATCCACTAATGACTAACTATACGTAGAACACCCATCGGTCAATTAAAAAACAATAGACTCTCCCAGTCCTACCCAACAACTTTCAACAAAGATTCCAATTAAAGATCTTTCCATTAAGCATAAAACTCCGTAACTCCCTTAATCCTGGATCAGCATTAATAATGATGGTGCATTTACCTCATGTAACCTGTCATATTTGCATGTTTGTGGTATTGTTTCTGCATTTCCTCCACATTGACCAAATATTTAACTTTCAAGAAGTTAGGGGCTGCAACTTTTCAACAAGTTTAAAATTATTGCAAAGCTTCAAAAAAAATTGCATCTGTGTAATTATCATTTTAACAGCACAGCACCATGGTCAAACACAAGCTTGTATTTTTGATGGGTCCAACTGCCAGTTAAGTCATTCTAGTTATCTTCTGGCTCACAGCTGAATTAAGCAACTCATAATGTAACTCCTAGTTGTACTGTATCAGATCAACTTTAATATTCTAACACAAATCTCAAGAAGGACTGACTATAGTTCTATCTAGGATCACTAATTTCATCCATTCATGCAAAGTTCTCATGTCTCCAAACTTATACTAGACGAATTTTACTCAATTCACCCTTCTCAGAAACAAAAAAACTAAGAGACTACAATGCGTCCTTTGAGAACTAAGATCTTTGCAAATCAGACAGTGATTACATAAAGAACTTTTGCAGTTCCTTTCTATTTGCACATTATTTTACACATCTATGGAACAGGAATCATTTCCACTTAAATTTCTTTCCTTTTCACTCGGCATATCAATTCTACAGAATATAGCTGGGAACCAGAAATGGAAATCTAACTTAATGCTTAAAAGATAGCAGACCTTCAATAAAGAAATGAACCAAGAAATAGAAACTGAGCAACTAAAACACAGAGATTTGTAACAGTAAACTAGATAGCTACAGACTTCAAGGACAGAAGATAGGTACATCCATGAAAACAGAAATATGTGACAAGCTATACATTGTTAAAAAACAAAAGCTACTCGCATATTGCATTATTTAATAGCCCCATAACTCAGAGCATGAAATCAAATGTTCCTCATGGTGACTTTCCTAAGTTCAGTATATTCCACTGAAAGTTGGGAAGCTAATCAGTTTATATATAACAAATCTCTCTCACCAATAATGTAAGAAATGTAAATTAAAACAAGTTTAAGGTACTAACCTAATATCCTAGGAAAATAACAGGAAGGCAGAAGAGATTTGCTTAAAGATATTCTTTCAACTACTAGTTATAATTCTAAAATACTAAAACTACAAAATGTCTCAAAATAATAAAATGGCTACACAAATCAGGATATCAACCTTTAAGCCCTATATATATACATATTAAAATAACCTGCACATAGAGTAATATACCAAAAATATATTAAATATTAAGTGAATAATATCATGGTTTTGCATAAAATTTAAGAGTTTACAGAGTACTTTTACTTATATTACCTCATAATATATAATTCACACCACAGGTTATCAACTCCAGTTGTGCATCAAAATCATCTAAAATTACTTAAAATGCAAATTCCTGAGCCCTACCTCATACCTAGCAAACTAATAAGCTTTCAAAGGCGTTAAGCACTGGAAGTGTTTTCAATGTCTGACCTGAGTTAAGAACCACTAATCATTTATACCACTAATTAAAACCATGAAAAATATGTATAATTAAGAAAGAACACAAATTAACCATCGGCAATTGAAATAATTAAATGGCTTTTTTTTCCCTCCTGGTTAATTTGCTCAAATTCATCATAAAATCAACTAAGTATATCTATTAAAACTTTTTAAAATTAAAAATGGTTCATTCATTAATGAAAAAACTTTCTTTGTATAGATCACCTCACATCCCAGAATGCTACATGTAACAAATTTTTACAATGCTACATGTGTAACCCTGGATACTTTAATAACAGCATAAACAGAAAGCACTAAGACAAAATTACTAAGATTCTGCCTCTTCTTACACAAATAATGATCTCACGCAAAGTATTTAGTCTCTCAAATTAAAAATACATACCAAAATATTCTCCAAAAAGAAAAAAACCCTAATTACAATCTGTATGAATAATTTGAACATTAATAATGCAAAATGTTATTCATGCAAAGACACTGGCATGACCTTTAGTATGAAAGAGCTACTGCTATGAAATATATTAGTAGAAAGTTTAAATAAGTAAATACCGTAATAGTACAGGTGATCTCAGTCTGTCTAACTTTGAAGGACCCTGAAGTTCACACAAATCATTTTATCCCAATTTCCTTCAACTCTGCTCATCAAACCACAAATACCAAATCTTAAAAAAATAGTCTCAGTAGGAGTGACTGGGTGGCTCAGTTGGTTAAGCATCCAACTCTTTTTGGGTCAGGTCAGAATATCAGGGTTTTAAGATCCAGCCCTGCAACAGTTCTCCACTGGCCGTGGAGCCTGCTTAAGATTTTCTCTCTCCCTTTCCCTCTGCCCCTCTCCCCAACTCCTAAAAAAAAAAACGTACCAGCAAATTTACTAACCAAACTACAATATAGCTTTTGATCAATATGATGGGTTCCACAGTAAATATAAAAATTCAAAGCACAAATGCATAAATTCACAATAATCTTAAAATTTTTATTTCCCATCCTAAAGGTCTCTCCTAGTATTAAGACTACCAGACATGCATACTTAGAGGTTCTCAAGGCCTCTCAATTTCATTTTCTAAATTACCTCTTTCCATATATGATACCTACTAATCACCCATTTACTCAGGTTCAGACACTCCGGATTCATTACTCCCCACCTACACCCCCTCACAATCATCCCCTACACTTCATGTCCTTTGCCACTACCCTAATTTTGTCCTTCACTTTTTTTTTTTAAGGATTTTATTTAGCCATTTGAGAGACAGTGAGCATGGGGACAGGGGCAGAGAGAGAAGCAGATTCCCCACTGAGCAGGAAGCCCAACACAGGGCTTGATCCCAGAATCCTGGGATCATGACCCAAGCCAAAGGCAGATGCTTAACCAACTGTCGAGGTACCCGTCCTTCATCTTTTAGTCCTAGGACTGCTATGTTAACCTCCCTCAATTCACCCACTCCACCTTGGTGTTCTAGCTATTCCTACTGGAATTATCATCATGAAGTTCATGTTAACCATTGTTCTCCTTTTAAAATCCTTCAATAAAGATTTTTTTAAAAAAATCCTCAGCATAGGATACCAGATCTTTACTTACTGGTCTAGTCAAATAAACTTCCATGAGTTCTCAAACTACAATAAACATCCTTCCATCTCTTCTGCCTAATCTCTCCTATCTACCTTTAAAGATTAACCTTATCCAGTTTAGAAAAGGTATCCTGCTCTGTATTTCCACTGTATACTCTATATACCTTTAAATCATATCACAAATGATTTACTAAGTAAGTGCCAGGTAGGGAAAAGGAAACAAAACAGTCCTTGACTTTAAGAAACTTAAAAATAGGGGCACCTGGGTGGCTCAGTTGGTTAAGTGACTGCCTTCAGCCCAGGTCATGATCCCGGAGTCCCAGGATCGAGCCCCACATTGGGCTCCCTGCTCGGCGGGAAGCCTGCTTCTCCCTCTCTCAGTCCCTCTGCTTGTGTTCCTTCTCTAGCTGTGTTTCTCTCTGTCAAATAAATAAATAAAAATCTTTATAAAAAAATAAACACCATGTTATGGTTTATAACAGCAAAATACTGAAAATGAATGTCTTTTTATTTTATTTTATTTATTTATTTATTTGACACAGAGATCACAAGTAGGCAGAGAGGCGGGCAGAGAGAGAAGAGGAAGCAGGCTCCCTGCAGAGCAGAGAGCCGGATAGGGGCCTGGATCCCAGGACCCTGAGATCATGACCTGAGCTGAAGGCAGAGGCTTTAACCCACTGAGCCACCCAGGTGCCCTGAAAATGAATGTGTTATCAGAAAGGGACATGTTAAATCATAGCCTACCTATAATGGCATTATACGAATGCTCTTCCTGTACTGATATGGAATAATCTAAGATACACAAAGTGGGAAAAATTAAAAGGTGAGTAAGAATGTGTGCCTGATGCTACCATGGGTGAAGACAGGAGGAATGTATGTTTTTTGCTTGTATGTGTAAAAATCACCTCCAGAAGAAACAAAAGAAAGTGTTAAATAGGTTAGGCTGCCTGAGGAGGAAACTGTGTTACTTGAGGATAGGAGTAGAAAGACTTCACTACGTATCTCTTTTTAACCTTCTGAATTCTGAACCAAGTGATTGTATTACCTATTTGACAAATATAAACTCCCCCACAGAATTTTCAGAAATGAAAACACAAAGTAACATCCATAAGGCCATTGGCCATAGCTTTCTTGATGGCTACTGTTTTGCAGTGTCTGACACTTTGTTGACAGTCAAGTATTTGTTACATTTACAAAAATCTCAAATTGCCACTGCAGGAAGATTTCAAATATTTTTACAAAGTAAAACTGAAAAAAATGGTTTCAATCGTTCTGAAAAACAATCAGGGCCTTATCCCAAGCCTACTGTTTATGAAACTCTGGAAGACTATTACAATCTGTATGCTTTTAAAAGTACCAAGATGATCATTTTACTATTGTTTCATGTTTTCTTCACATTTCAAATCATTCACAAAAAAAGTTAGGGGGAAAAGATTTTAAAAAGCTACCCAGAAAAAACACTGTAAATGAGTCAACTGCATGTGAAAATCATCTACGGACAATAGAAATCAGACCAGTGGTTACCTGGAGCCGTAGAGGGATAACTGCACAGGGGCACAAGAAACTCTAGGGTGGAGGGGTGCGTGGGTGGCTCAATGGGTTAAGCGTCTGCCTTTGGCTCAGGTCACGATCTCAGAGTCCTGGGATCAAGGCCCATATCCGGTTCCCTGCTTAACAGAGTCTGCTTCCCTTTTCCTCCCCTCCCCTCAGGCTTGCTCTCTCTCAAAATAAATAAAATCTAAAAAAAAAAAGAGAAAAGAAGAAAGAAAGAAAGAAAGAAAGAAAGAAAGAAAGAAAGAAAGAAAGAAAGAAAGAAAGAAAGAAAGAAAGAAAAGAAAAGAAAAGAAAAGAAAAGAAAAGAAATAAACTAACTCTAGGGTGAGGGAAATGTTATTTATCTTTAAAAAAAAAAAAGATTTATTTATTTATTTGAGCAAGAGCATGCGGGGTCAGGAGGTGGGGCACAGGTAGAGAATCCCAAGCAGACTCCTTCCTGAGCACAGAGCCATACCACGCCCTTACAACCCCAGAGATCATGATGGGAGCCAAAACCAAGAGTTGGACACTTAAAAGGCTAAGGCACCCAGGTGCCCCAAAAATGTGCTTTATCTTGATTGGAATAAAAGCTATTAGGTGTATATATTTGTCAAAATTCATTGAACTGAACACTTAAGCTCAGTGCATCTTATTGTATGAAAGCTATACCTTGATAAAGTTAATTTGGAAAGCATTTTAAAAAGTGCAGATTCCTGGCTCCCTCTCAGAGACTGAATCACTGCATGTGTGGTGGGAACTAACTAATCTGCATTTTTAACATGAGGCTGTGGTTGACCCTGATGATGAGGTTTATCAATTATACTTTGGAAAATACTGACCTAGCATAATGTTATGCATCCGGTTAACTACTGATCACATTTTACAAAAATTCATGAAATGATAAACTTGGGCGGCTGGGTGGCTCAGTCGGTTGAGTGTCTGCCTTTCACTTAGGTCATAATCTCAGGGTCCTGGGATCGGGCCCCGCATGGGACTTCTCTGCTGGACGGGGTTCTGCTTCTCCCTCTCCCTCTGCTGATCCCTCTGCTCGGGCTCCCTCTCTCAAATGAATGAATAAAATCTTTTAAAAAATAAAAATAAAAAAATAAATGGTAAACTTACACACACACACACACATTACCTAGGTGATTCTGATTACCAATTTTGGGAAATATGGTGAGAGTTTTAAGAGGAAGATTTAGGGACTAGATGGTTAAGAAAGACTTCCTTCTTCTCCGTTTCCTATGATCCTTCAAAGGCTTCTCCATTACCTGGCACACTGGTTCTCAATCTGGGGTGATTCTCTCCCCTCCCTCTTACCCCACGTTATTTGGCAAGGTCTGCAAACGTTTTTCTGTCACAAGTGGGGGAGTGCTATTGGCATCTAGTGGGTAGAGGCCAGGAATGCTGGTAAACACTGTACAATGCAAAGTAGACACCCCCCCCCCCAAGCACCTATAAAACTCCAAAATAAAATAGTGTCAAGTTTGAGAAATTCTGACCTGGAGCCTCCCCTCTCAAATGAAGCTACCAAAAGTACTCAGTTGTGGCCCCAAAGGTAAAGAGAACAGAATTTACATGTCACCTCTTCAGGATTTTTACTTCCAGGCAGATGGGGAAGAAGGAGGGAGAAAGCCTCTTTATACTGCATATAAAACAAACAAGTAATATGCAAATGTCACATGGATAACTTAGGTTTTTGTTTTGTTTTTTTTTTAATACAAAATAATGTGAACAGAAACAAGGTCAGGCTTTTCTCCTTAACCTCAGGGGATACTTACTTACTCTCCTCAGCCTCAAGTACTTTTGAGGTTAAGAAACACTTGCCTAAATAAATACATAAACTTTAGAATGACAGGCAAAACCTCATCTTTAGCTACCTTCACTTAGATTTTTTAGGGCTATTTCTTACTACTGCAGCATAGTCTAACCCAGCGCTATTTAAAGAGTTGTGTGTGGACCAGTGAGCCACTATGAACTGTTCAGTGGATTACATCAGTGAAATACAGAAACTGAGAGCACAGAAATGAAAATTTTTATAGCAAAATAAGTTTGTTGGATTGAATAAAAATTTGGGACTATATTTCCCCTTTTTAAAATTCACCTTAATTTTTTAAAAGATTTTATTTATTTAGGGCGCCTGGGTAGCTCAGTGGGTTAAAGCCTCTGCCTTCAGCTCAGGTCATGATCTCAGGGTCCTGGGATCGGAGGCCCACATGGGCTCTCTGCTCAGCAGGGAGCCGGATGCGATGCGGGGTTCGATCCCAGGACCCTGAGATCATGACCTGAGCTGAAGGCAGAGGCTTAACCCACTGAGCCATCCAAGCGCCCCATTCATCTTCATTTTTTAAAATTTTGCAGTACTTTTCACAATATCAGCCAACAATGGATTGAAAACTTTAAAAGAAAAAGGAAAGAAAGAAAAGGTCCTTCATCAGTTTGAAAAGTAGTAACCTAACTATATCCTAACTGATACATCTAGGAAATGGCAATGCCAGGATTTAAATCAAGTCTGCTTGACACCAAAGGCCATATTCTTAATCATTATACTATATTTTTATCACTTTGAACTCAAATCCCTATATGTAATCCTACTCTGGAGAACTGACTGCACCAGGCACAAATAAAAAGGACTTTCTGTATGTCTGGCCTAAAGCCTTCAACACCGAAAGCAAACCAAGCTGCCTCCTTGGCCCCCTTCCCCCAGGCTCATGCCCAAAACTTGGCTCTCTTGATTCTGGTGATGCAAACAGACAAGACAAAATAATAAATTTTAAAAATAACTGTATTATATATTACATAGATTATCCTCAAGGCCTAGAGCAGAGCCACTTAACAATACCATCTTCTTTCAGGACCCATCCTGGCATCCTGGTTTCTCTGGCTGTTAGAGATGATGACCTCCTTCCGCTCAAGGAGTAAGTCCCAGATCTCTCTAACCACACTCATGTATGAAGTACAGAATAAATAAATCCAAGATAAGAAAAAGTCATATGGGCTTAATAGCATTTAAAGTCTTCACTTCTCATGCCTCGGTGGCTCAGTCGGTTAAGTGTCTAATTTCAGCTCAAGTCATGATCCCAGGGTCCTGGAATCAAGCCCCATGACAGGTTCCCTGCTCTGTGGGGAGTCTGCTTCTCCCTCTCCTCCAGGCTCCTGCTCTCTGTTGCTATCTCTCTCTCAAGTAAATAAATAAACAAACAAATAAAATCTTAGCATCCTCCTTTTCAGAGCAAGATCTCCACACTGTACCATAACGTTTAAAGGCCTCTGACTTGACTCATCCATACGGCACATCCCCCACGTTTTCCTATTTTTGACCACAATTCTTAATAAAAATATTATACTCCAACCCAATATACAATATGTATAAAACAAAATTTAATCCCCCCTAAAATTCATGCTAAGTGCAATGAGAGAGGGAGAAGCAGGCTTCCAGCTGAGCAGGGAGCCGGATGTGGGGCTCATTCTGGGGACACCAGGATTATAACCTGAGCTGAAGGCAGACACTTAACGACTGAGCCACCCAGTGGCCCTAACTCAGAAGTTCTAGCATAGACTTATTTAAGGTTATTTCTATGGGAAAATGCACAAATGCAAGCAACTAATTTTACAACAAACTTCTGAAACAATCTATTGATAAAACTACTTTTCATATAGTTAATACACTGAAACCCTCCAAATCAAAACTGCAAACCAAAAATTCCTAACTAAATTACAAAAAATCCTTCCTATAAATTAAAATCTACTTGACATAAACATAAATTTCGATTATCAATATGATCTTCAATTCTGTAAGCCTAAGAGACTGTGTGTGATATTTTTAATAACTATATTAAGAGAACTTGGCTCCACCATGTTGTCCCATCAGAATGACAGTGCTATCATACAAACCACCTATGTGGCTTCCACATTTATTTTATAGCTCCACTCAACCCTATCTCCTCTAGCCCCACCCACTGAACAGCTGGGTGGGATGAAAGACTGTTTCCTGCCTTTCCCCGCTGCCCCTTCACTTGCTATTTGGGCGAATAAGGGATCCAGGCAGCAGTAAGTAGCTTAAAAATTGTTTTTATCCTGCTAAGACATCATCCTTCAGTCTATCAGGATTCCATAAATGTCATCCTTACCTGTACACTTAATGCCGAAAAAGTTTCCTCAACTTGCTTTTATATACTTGGGGAGGGGGAGACGAGGACAACCGACTATACTCATCACATAAACATGTAAAACAAGTAAACTACTTTTCAATCTAGATTTTGTTCATTTAGATTCTCAAGGGCACTTAGGAAGATATGCTTCCATTCCATCAAAATAAAGCCAAAGAAATTTTAAAGTTTAACTATAACCATAAACTCACCAGTTACTTTAGTAACTAAGCAAACGCCTTGACGTCAAATATTCCTTCCCTCCACTATATTAAAAAAAAAAAAAAAAGATTTGAAACAGTACACTCTTGAGAATGTAACTTAGCAAATGGAAACGTGTTAGAAAAATCTCAGTTGCTTATTTCTTACTATACACACAGTATGAAATGGAACTCAGGAGTGGAAAATGTGAATGAAATGGCCTTGTTCTTTTTCCAATACGTGGAAGGGGAAAGGAAATGAAAAGGCTTCTGAAGAGAATAATTGAGAATACTGAAATATTTTCAAAAACTAATTTCCTTAAACAGCACCGGTATTTCCAACTCCCACCCTTTTCCAGCGACCCTTCCCACTCCTCGGGGAGGGGTGGGAGTGCCCTTCCCAAGCTTTCTCTTTCCCCTTTTTCCTAAAAATTAAGCCCAAACAAGCTCCTTAGCTTCCGCACTCAAGCCTCGCCCGCCATCCACCGGCCTTCGGGGCCGCGCCTGGGGAAAGGAAACCCGGAGAGGCGGGGGAGCGGAGCGAGCGGGCGACGCGGCTGCCGGAGCCTCCGCAGCTGCAGCCGCTGCAGCCGCTGCAGCCGCCGCCGCCTGCCTCCACCGCAGCTTCAGCCTGGTGCATCCTTCCTCCCTCCCCGCCGCCGCCCTCCCGGGCCGGCCCACACAGCACCCTCACCCAGGCGCGCACACATGTCCCACCCTCCTCGCCAGGCCCTCTCCCCACGAAGGGAGCTCCGCCGAGGATGCAGCGGCCTCCGACCGGAGGAAACAGGGCCGCAGGAGCCGGCGGGCCGGGCGGAGACGACCCCGCTCGGGCCGCTTCGGCGGGGCGGATGAGGCCGCGGCTCACGTCTCCCCGCTCCCCCGGCCCGCCGGCCGCGGCACAGGAAATACCGCCGCCACGGCTCTCCTCACATACAATTCAAACTGTCACCGCCGCTTTCTCCCCTCCCCCCGGGCCCGCCGCCACCGCGCCCCGCGCCCGCCGCCAGCCCACCCCACCTCCTACGGCCGCAGCTCCCCGCATCGTCTCAAGACGTTCCCCCAGCTCGGTCTGGCGGCCGCAGAGCACCCCCTAGTCCGGAGCCGCCGACCTGAGTCGCAGCGGCCCAAAGCTGAGACTCACCCATGGTGCTGCTGTTGACGATCCTCTCCTCAGCAGCAGCGGATCTAGCACTGACCGACATCCCCTCCCCCCTTCGCGACCAGCCGGGGCGCAGCGCAGCCCGCGGATTCTCCAAAGCCGCCTACGCCGGTTCCGCGGCGTAGCCGCCCGGCGTCGCTGCCCGGCTTACGCAGACAACAGCAAGCGGACTCCTCCACTGGCTCTCGCCCGACTCCCGCTCCCTCCTCTGCCCCCGCCCCATCCCCCTCCGACGAGGCTTCCGGGCGAGCCGACGCCAGCTTCCATCTCGCGAGATTACTCCCTCCCTTGCCCCGCCGCCTTTCTCCATTGACTTCACTGGCACCAGCCCTCCTTTGCTACTCAGGTTTAGCCGCCATATTTAAATTGGCGGGATTTGGCGCCTCTGGGGTCATGGATAGTCAGGTCTCTAGGTGTGTGTCTTCAACACTGCCTGTAAGGTTAAGCCGCATTACATTTGTAGATGAAAAGCCTGGGGACGATGAGAGGGAGTGACTACGAGGGTGGGGCTTTGCCCGAATTAAATATGGCCTCCGTCCGTGCTGCCCCGCGCAATTTCACGTCAGGTTTTGGAGTTGCAGGAGCCGCGGGCTTGGCCTTGGCTCCCGCTTACGGATTTGGCGTAGAGCAAAGAGGCGTAGTTAACAGAGGCCAGACTGGGAAGCTGAGCTCTGGGCGGGGGTCGCGTCCAACCCTGTGTTCCCAGCTACTGACCTGGCGGTGTTGTAGATGCGAGTGGAGAGACACTTCGAGCAGGTGTCTATACCTCCATCCATCCTCGTGTCCTCAGCTTCCAGGACTCCTGAGGGTGGAAAGTGAGATTAGGTCCTGGTTGCCCCGACATTCGCCTGGCGCTGTCACCTTCTGGTGGGCTGGCACAGCCAAGAGGTCGCCTGCTGCAGCTTCCACCGCGATCACACACGTGTTAATTCACCTTGTTGATCCCCGGTTCCTTCCTGGTGAAGCTATACTCTGGTTGCGAAAATGAATGAACACACGTGAAACTCTTGGACAACAGTGAAAGTAATTAAAGACTAAAATTGTGTGGTGTCATACTGTAGTAAAGAATGTCGCTAGATCCTTGAGCCTCCCCCCAAATGCTTGGTGCTCAAGTAGCCTCACTCTTCTCAGAACCACCCATAGTCTGTCGTACCTTTCTTGAAAACTAATGCCTGTCTTTGCTGTGTAGTTCGTGCACGTTATTATCTTTTCGTGTTAAACTGCATGTTAAGGAATTAAATATATTCAGTATAGAATACTACATAATATATGTAATATATAAATAATTATCGTGAATCCGCGCAAGAATATTCATGGCAGCATTACTTGTATTTGTGGAAGAATTTAACTTAGAGGAAAATGGATGAATAAGTTACACTATTGGACAAACTGACATACACAGAACACTAAACAAGAGAAATTAATGAACTAAATCTAGTATTGATTTAGATAAAGCTCATTAAAATAATGTTGAGCAAAAAAAAGCAAGCTGCGGAAAGATGTATATAGTATATCATAAATTAAGGTTTAAAAACAAAAACCGGGATCAAATAGGGAAAATCATGTAAGGAAATGATCGATAAATTCAGAATAGTGGTTACTTCCTGAGAAGAAGAGAAGGGAATGTAATACTTGGATATTAAGTTGTAATTATTTTCTACATTCTATTGTATACTTGAAGTGTTTCCAAGTATATTTTTCTTAATGAAGGAAATCTTATCTAAGGAAACAGCTTATTTTGCATCTTGGTATCTACTGTCTCTTTAGTCTCTACTTGTACTGAATTGCTCCTAAAGTCTTTAAAGGACTTATCTGTCCAACCAGTCATTGGATCAATTTTCCAAAACTTCAAAAAGGCATTTTACTTTAGGAAATGTCATTAAATTCCTACCTTGAAGAGGTATAAGCAGGAATTTAAACATGTGACCTCTGAAATCAGCCTGCCTGGGTTCTAATTCCAGCTCTGCCATTTACGATGGATATACTCAAGGACAAGTTACTCAACCTTTCTGTAATCCAGTTCCCTCAGCTATAAATGGGAATAATACTACCTAATGGAGTTTCTGTGAGAGTTAAATGTGTCCAGTCCATAATAAATATTTAATGAATGTTACCTATATACAGCGCATTTTAAAATATAAAATTATCCTGAATACTATTATTGTTTAATGTAATCTGATAGTCTATAATGAAAATCTTTGCCTCCCATCTCTACTGATACATCTCTTTCAGGCGGATCTTTCAATGAATATGAAAAAGGTGAATTTTATTATTTGCTTTCTGAAAATGGATACATTCTTTATATAAATAGTAAATTGTTTGCCTCAGGATTGTTCATGCCCTCCAACAAACTGCACCCTACACAATAATAGCTTCACTATTTTCCATTGAAAATTATGTAGACGGTTACAGGCAACAAGATGATGACAATCTATAGAACTTTCTCCATAAGGAGTTCTAATAGTGTTATATAATTGTGTGTGTGTTTGTGTGTGCATACATGCATATATGTGTATTATAAATTTTATATTGGAATGGAGAGAGTAAGAAAATTGTATTTGCTTTGTGATCTCTACTGTACTATCTGCAGTATTATATTTGCTAATAAAATATTGTCCAGACTTTAAACTTCTGATTCAAAAACAGATTTTTTAAAAAACTGACCTGAAATCCAGGATAGACAATATAGATTGTTTTTGCCACATATTTACAGTGTCCAACCTCCAATGAGCCTTCAACTTTGCCAAACAAAACTTGCTTCCCTAGTTAGCTCTCTTTTCCATAACAGCCACTTCAGATTTTCTCCAATGTTTTCAAACCATTACCCTAAGTTATTATCAGCGAAATATTTTTTAAATATTTGAAAACTAAGTTCCCAGTGTATTCTAGAGTTAAATTCTTGATCAAATAGCATAGATATTAAAGAAAAATTCTGTTGAGAGCAATCTAACTAAAATAATTGTCAATGTTAATGTTCTGCAAATGAAAGGGAATAGGTATTGACAAGCCCTTTTATAGACTTAAGAATCCATATTGTACAGGAAGTCAAGTGACACTTGCAAGGTTATACAACTAATGAACAAAAATTAGAAAACATCAAGACTCATACTTCCTCTTCCTTTGTGAAGATCAAACTTCACCCCACAAAGGAAGAGAAGCCAAAGACAAAGTAGTAATAACAAAACAAAAGAAGACAAAATGAAAGAACCATGCAACTTGAAGACCAGAGATTTAAACAAGCAGCAAAATAACTCCCATTCTTAAATTCTTTATCTTAGAAGAAGGAGTTTTTCTTTTTCCCACCAGCCAAGGAGGGAGTGGAGGAGAAAACACAGAAATGGGATGTCTGCATCCAGACTGCCCCTGGAGGCCTAATTTATCTCAACTTATCAGTGGATGCTCAAGGAATTTTCAAATTCCAGGGCCCCCTTGGAAGCTCATTCCAATGCAGATGAGAGCCCCACTTCCCTCTAGGGAAGTCCCCGGTAATAGACTGGCAGCACAGTTGCCTCTGGCTCTGCAGAAAGAGAGGAAACCATTTACCTAGAGGTTTTCTTGCCAATCAGCTGCTTGTAGAGCCATCCAATCTGATTACGCAGTAGGAATACCATTGAACACAATACTGGAGAAAAATCCAAAATGCATAAAAGAAAGTCTATTGTAAGTGGAAAGGGCTATTGTTGCCAGCTCCCTTTGGCATTTCCTACCACTAAATCATAACTTGACTGATACAGGAAGTAGGGAAACATGGTTCTATGAGAAACCAGCTGCCTTCAACAACTAGACTTAATATACTGACTTTGGCAATGATTGAATGCCTCCTGCTATATAATAGGTTAGTGAAAGTGAATTGACTTGGACTTAAGTTTATGTAGAGGGTACACGGTCTGTTGGAACACAGCTATCCTTTCAGCAAGCCTAGGAACATACCCTCTCCAAATCACTCTTTCTAGCAGATGGCTGAGTGAGTGACTATTTCCTGAAGGCACACCTCAGAGACCTCACATCTAGGAAAACAGGAAATTCAGAGAGGAAGCAAATGCCTGTGCCAGACTAATGTGCTTACTTTATGTGGAGCAATTGCACTGGATTATTACCATGGAGACTGACTGGTGGAGGACAAATCCTTAGTAATAGTTAAAATAGTATGCCATTACTTCCTTCCTTTGTGAGACTCCTGACCACTTAAGACTCTTTCTACACTATACCTCCAATCATTTGACATTGTTTGGATCATATTTTAGGGAAATACTTAAGCATCTGATAAAAAATAGCATCTGTATGTGATTGTTGCCCACAATTTGATCCATTTCATGGGAGGAATCATAATTGAGATTGACTTTTCCCTGATTTGCTTCCAGAAATTTGGCAGTAAATGATAACATTTTGCCAGTTAACCACTATAAACAGATAAACAGATTTTATGAAACCAAATAATGGCCATCTTTAGCATTCAAAATGATAGTAATACAGCATTAAACTAGTGCTGAACTACAGATATTTCCCTCTGGAGTTCTATTCTAAAAGCTACATTTGTGTCCTAATAGAACATAATACCTTAGGGGTTGGAAGAGACATTGTAACTTTAAGCAGTTATTTACCAAATTTAAGAACTTATTCAAATATTTTTTTCATGTCATGTAAAACATAGTACTATCAGAATTATAAATGTTAAAATTTGAACTAAATGAAACAGATGTATTGCAGATGATAAATTACTTTATAGCCCCATAGTTCCCATATGGCATGGGTGTAACTCTTTCTTTCCCTTTTACAATTTATAACACATTAGTAAGCCAATTCTTCTGAAATCTTTGTTTATGATAAAAGTGTTCATTTATTTGCTTATTACTTCAAATTGTGTTTTTGGTTTGAGCCAAATTTCAATGATATTTAAATGTTATCAATTAATCCAAGACAATTAAAATGATTTTTCTTGTAAAAGTTAACTGGTTTTGCAAATCAGTAAGAAAACATGATTATGAGTTACTTTTGCTACGAAACTGCAGAACCTGAGCATAGACTAAATCTTAGCTACCTATTCATCTTGTGTAAAACCTAGCATAGTGCTTTGCCCATGGTAGGCACCCAAATATTTTTGGAAATAATTGCACATACTTTTAAGGATCATATGTGGCTTAGGAAACTGAATAGAAAAAAACACCACCAAAAGGGGGCAGAAAAAATAGAATAGAACTTGAGCGTTGCAATTAGGAAGCGATTATTATATTATCTTTGTATTTGCTCCTTAATTTATCCCCAACTTCCACTGCACACAAACAAACACATTGGTGGGGGGAGCCCTTTTTTACACAATTTTCCTCCAGATTTCAAATGGCGGAGATTTCTGTATTTGTTTGGTTTTGGGTTTTTGTGTGTATATTTTGTTTTTAGTGTCACCGTGTTGTGTTGGTTTGTTTGGGGTTTTTTTTGACATTTCCTTGTCAGTCAAACGAGAGGCACAGTTGACACTGCCATTGGTGAGGCTGGGCAGAGGGCAGGACCACCTTTACTTCACCCAGCCTAGCTCCTTCCTGTCCTTCTCCTTCCCTCTTTTTTTTTTTTTTAAATTTTATTTATTTATTTGACAGAGAGAGATCACAATTAGGCAGAGACGCAGGCAGAGAGAGAGGAGGAAGCAGGCTCCCCGCTGAGCAGAGAGCCTGCCGCGGGCCTTGATCCCAGGACCCTGAGATGATGACCTGAGCTAAAGGCAAAGGCTTTAACCCACTGAGCCACCCAGGCGCCCATCAGGACTGGAAAAGAGTCAGGCCCGACTCCTCCTTCCTAAGATATACTAAACTGTTAAACAAACATAAGCACAAACTTCCCAGACCTGTGGTGCTTAGGCAACCAATGTGAACATTGAAAAGAAACCAGGGAAGGAAGAGTTCACTAAAGAAAGCCCTCTTTTTCAGTCACAAGCAGATCCTCTCCTCTTCCTTTCCTGTCACCAATATGCAGCTAGACGGTGGTTCACTTTACAAGTAAAGAGAATTGCCAACAAAAGAAAGGAGAAAGAAGTATTAGGAGACCCTGAGACCAATTATTCTATCTATTGCATCTGTGTGATTCTGGGTGAGTCATTCTTCTTCAGGAAATCAAAGGAATGTCAAGTATGTAGCAGTTACTGAGGGTGGTTGTGGGACAGAATGTAGATCTTCCAGTAACTTCCTGCTTTCATGACTCCTCCTTGCAGAAGCACACACCCCAGATATAATGAAGGTTGAGGGAGGATGGTTGGTTAGGGAGAGGGAACTTGTTTCAAGGAGTACATTAACTCCACTTGGCCACTAAGTTGTTGTAAGGTAATTTCATTATCTTAATCTAAAGATTTGACTCATGAATTTGAAGTAAACTACAAAGGGTGAGCTATTTACTCTCAAGAATCAGAGAAAGAAATGTGAGAGAAATGATATGGGAAAATTTTTCTCCTCAATGTTTCCTAGTTCATATAATAGAGGATAATTCAGTGGAAAAATACCTCAATCAATACTTCCCGTTATCTTACTGCCATGCCAGAAATGAGGCACATCAAAAATCAAATTATTCACAAACATCCAAAAATCCTTGAAATTCCCCAAGGTTCATATTAAGTGTCCCCTTATTAAATAAACTGCAGTGAGCAAGAAGGGTAAGGACAATGAAGGAGGAGACAGCAAGAGCATGGAATCAAGAAAGTAGGGAGCAGTGACTAGAACAGGGTGCTCACATACCTGGACTTCAGCTCAAGACAGAAGGGCCACCTTTGAGAATAACCCTGCCATATTAGTTTGCTAGGGCTGCCTTAACAAAATACCGCAGCCTGGGCAGCTTAAATAAATAATTTATTTTCTCTCGGTTCTCTGGCTACAAGTCCAAGATTCAGGCGTCAGTATGTTTGGGTTCCCCTAAGATCTCTCTCCTCAGCTTGCAGATGACTGCCTTCTCTCTGCCTTCAATGGTCTTTCGTCCACATGTGCACATCCCTGGTGTCTTTCTGTGTGTCCGGACTCCCTCTTCTTGCTAGAAGAATAATGAGATTGGATTAGGGCCCACCCTAATGGCCTCATAAACTTCAGCACCCCCTTTAATGACCTATCTCCAAATACAGCCACATGCTAAGGTACTAGGGGTTAGGGCTTCAACATAGAAATTTTGTGTGGACACAATTCAGCCCATAACCCTCTCCCTGCAACATGGCAGAGTCTAGTTAATATCTGTACCCTTTAACGTGGCTATTCCTCAAGAAGTTTATCCTAGAAAAATAACTAGTATATACACCAAGATGGTATTTACATAAGGATGTTCTTTGCAACACAGCTGAAACCGCAAAAAATAGTAAACAACCTGATTTCCCATTAAAGGATATTTGTATCATAAATTAAAGAATGACTATACAAATAGGGTGCTAGGTCTGGCAAGATGTCCAAGATGTTACGTCAAAAAACTCAAGTAACAGAACACTGTACAGTGCAAACTCATGTTTAGAAATTATATCATGTATTCCCACAGGCCTAGAGAAAGTCTGAAAGGATATTTATTGAATTGTTAACAGTGCTTACCTCTAAGGCGTGGGCTCTGGAGTAAGACCTTTCACTTTTTATTTATACACTTATATAATTTCAATTTTTGCAACAGATGTCTTTGCTCTTATAATTAAAAATAAAGCCATTAAAAAATTAAAAAAAAATAAAGCCATTAATTTTTTCATCATCCCTAAGAAACATGGGGTAGACAGGTTAAAAGCCTATAAATTTTGATGAACATTATAATAAACAATAAAAACAACCTACCTTTATTGGGTATCTATTATTTATGTTCAACAATTATTTCTGAGCCCCTATGTCCCAGGTATTTTTAGGCTCTGCATATAATACACCTAACAAAAATTTTTCAATGCAAGTTTTACTATTTTGTCTTACCAGTGTAGAAAACAAGGCTCAAAGATGTCAAGTAATTTGAAAAGCTGCAGAGCTAATAAGTAAAAAAGCCAGATGTTTTGTCTACTTCATCATGCTGCCTTGTAAAATGGCTTTCCTCAGTTGTGTACTCAGGATACAGAAAATTACAATCCAGCTTGATGTTGTCTTAAAAGCACATTTACAGGTCATCACTGTATTCTCTTAGCAAATAAATTACCACCTCTAAATCTAAGGTAAATCAATATCTGTCTATCTATCTATCTATCTATCTATCATCTATCTTTCATAACCTAATGAATCTCAAGGCTTTGCCAGAACAATTTTGAACTTACAAGTGATTTTGGTAAGTAGAAGAAAATTCCATGACTTGAACCCTCATTGTATGATGATCAGACAAGGTGGATGGGGCTGGACCAGGAGAGCCTCTCTTGTTTGTTTATTATAGGGTATGGCAGTACTGGTGTTTAGAATGCCAATAAAGCTGTGTCTAGATCTATAACTTCAGTTATCAAAAGAAAGAGGCTCTGGTGGATTCTGCCCATATTACCATCTCTGGGAGAAGTACACACACACGTATTGTTCCCTGTGAAAATGAGAACTTTGTACAGATAGGCTGGTACAGTGGTGTAAAAGTACTTCAAGAGAATCTCTGAAGCAGCAGGGCTCTTGATGACCTCATCTCCTGAAATTCCTATCATTTCTTTCCAGATACCAATGGGATCAATTTGAATGGGCTACTCACGGCCTATCTACAAGTGTGATTAAGGAGAACTCAGAGTGTCTTCCAAATCCTTCCCAAGCTCCTGCCTCTGATACTAACTTCATTCCTCTAAACCTCCTACTCTTTGTTTAAAAGCACTAGGTCCCCCAATGCACAAAGCTTTCATCCATCAGACATGTATTACTTGGTGTGAATGCAGGTGAGAGTGGTGAGGACAATAGTCCCCTCCTCAGGGATTGGGGAAGAGACAGGTAAAATTGAAGAGGCTGGAGACACAAAGACAAACCTGCCAATTTCCCTTTGTTGCCTGAGACATAATACAGGGACTACCCAGAACCCTATCAGTCAGGAGTCGCAAGAAGTTTGTTTTACCCACTAGGGAGTGGAGCAGATAGATAGTTGCCTGATGCTTCCGTGAGGGGAGCCTCTTGTGCTCACACGGTCTTCTGAGCTACCACCCTCAGTGAGCCTGACAAGCCTTTGCCCCCATCCTTGTAAGCACCATGGAGGGACAGAAAGAGTACAGGCTTTCAGTCAGAATAGAGTTAGGTTCAAATAAACTCATTCATTTACTGGTCATCTGACCTTGGGCAAATCAACCAATCTCGTGGGGCTGTCATGAGGATCAAATGAGATTATATAAGTAAAGAGCTTTGCACAGTGCCAGCCACACAAAAGGGATCCACTTTGCAATCCTTTCTAACCCCCTATTGAGACCTCCACCAGGACCAAAGCACAGGCTGGAAACTAAGCCCAGTGAACCAAGTACTTCTCGCTTTCCCAAATCCTGCCAAATCCTTTCTCTAGATTTGTGCCCTGTTTTCACATCCTTTCTGTCAAAGAGATGCAAATTCAAACACACAGCTTGCCTTCCACATACTCACCAACTACACTCCAGGGATGGCAGGGCCACCATCAGCCAGTGTAGAGTCTGCTCCAGTCTCCCTGAGCCCTGATGATGTAGACCAGTGTTTCTCAATCCTTCCTGAGACCTCCCACACCTGAACTCCTTTGTAGGCAGAGCCTGGGGATCTGTATTTTTCAGAAGTTCCCCTCCCCTCACTGCAAGGGCCACATCGCAAGTCTTTAGCCATTCTTGCTTGCCTGTAGAAGTTCTCAGGATGCTCCATTACCGAGACCTTAGCATTTGCTCTACAGATAGTGGGTGTTTGATAAATGTTTATTGAGTAAACGAAGGCCTTCTGTTCAGTGTTAACTTTTTTCCTTACAAAGATATTCAGCCATAGAGTTTTAAAATAACTTGAAAGTAATGACACATGCTAGTTGTTCAATAAAGATTGGCTCCTGATGATTAAAGTCTTCTTTCTTTTGGGGTGGATTTTCTGTGAATACAGAAATCCCATGGAAGTAAATGAAATGACAGCACATGGAAGAGCTTTATGAAGTGTGAAAGACTATGTGGAATAATAATGATGGTGTATCATCCAAATCTCAGTGCCAGGACATTAACAATTTGTTCTGGAGGAAAAGAAAATAGGGGAAGGGAAGCCACTGCTCAAAGGTTATACTGTGTGTCCGCTGGAAGGAGAAAAGCAAGAAAGGAGACTCATTACTCCCAGCTCTCTATGCACACTAAGGACACTTACCTCCTTTTTTCCCCCTTGTTTTCCTTTTACTTTTTTATTATGAAAATTTCAAACATATACCAAGCAGAGAGATGTGTATAATAAAATCTCATTTCTGTCACACAGCTTCAACCCAATTAACATTTTGTCTGTATTAGACTAACCTATGTGATATAACATCATGTTTCCGAATTTGCTTTAAAGATTGTTTGAAAAGAATGTGTAAATAAGTGCTTTAGGACTAGGTCAACATTCTTTGGGAAGATGTAGAGATAACATATACTCCCAGAGCCAATTTACATATATTTTTCAACATCTGGCTAACAATTCCTCTTTGAGATAGAGGATTACAACATCCCAAACTCTGCACAATCTCTTGGTGAGTGTATATAATAGAGTCACTGTACTTGTCTCTAAAAAACCAACTTATTTATTTTTAGAACTTTAGAAAATTGTGGCTGTGTCCCCATCTGGGGCACAAAGGCCCAGTGAGTCCAGTTTGCTATGGCTCTTGTATTTATTTGATGGCTCCAAATGTGCCACCACCACGCCAGTCGAATGACAATCCAGAGAGAGATGCGGTGAGATGGGTTGCAGGTCTGGATTCATTGACTGCAGAAAGCTTTTCTGGAGAAAGGATTATGAGCAGGTTGACTAGATGCCCTAAACTCTATTCCTTCCCACTAGAGAATTCAACAACAATGGAGATTCTTTTTCTCACCTCTCATTAATTCACTCTTAAATACACAGAGCTGCTGTTCCAGACTTCTGCACTCCTACTCGGTTTCTATCCCTACCTCTGCCCTCTTTTGCTACCTGCTTCTGAGAAACTGAAAGTCATCTGCTGTGAATCCTATATAAATTCCATTTTGTTCAAATTATTACCACTTCCCTTTATCTTCTCTCTAGTCTCTAAAGAAGTTTCCTGATATCCTTCTAAAGCCAATGATTCCATCTGTCCTTTTCTTTCCTCCCTCCCCCATGTCCTTCTTGACTTTACTCCCCTTTATCTATTCCTCTTTCATTTTCTCGGTCTCCCTCCTTGCTCATCTCATTTCCTTACCCCTTTGATACGTAACACACCTTTTCTCTCCTGGCCTTCTACTCTCCCTTGATTCTAATTTTCTAATTTCTGTTTATGGTATTTATGTCTCTCTCCTGCTTTTTCATCTATAGACTTTATCCACCTTGGTTTCTTCTCCTTCTTGATCCTCAGTACCATGATACAAAATCCTAAAGCCAAAACCTCTTTATAGACCTTCTGCTCAAACTATTTTCAGCAGAATTTGATATTACTACCCTCCCTTTCTTTATTAGATCTTTCATTTCCACCAGATCCCATGGAACATTCTTCTGGCTTTCCTCCCTCTTGGACTGCTTCTGTTAGTTTTCCTTTCAGGATTTTTTACCTCTTCCCCTTTCTTTTGATATAAACCCCTTAAATATAAGCTTTCTGAAGATTCGGTCTCTGGCCCTCTGTTTTAACTTTTGACTGTCCCTTGGTAATCTCATCCTATCTTATAGCTCTGTCTATCTAGCTCTCCCTGTTAGGAGAATGACTCCCAGCCCTGCACCTTTACCCTCATCTGTCTTCCCCTAATCAGACCTGGTCCTTCACTACACTCTGAGCATCCCACACCAATGTGTTGAGGTCACCTTAAACCCTGATCTAAATTAAACTCCTCGTTTTTCACTCCTATGTCTTTGTTCTTAGCTAATCAATTTAATGGTCTCCTTCCATCATTATCTTTCAAATCGATCTTCTGTTCACTACCCTTCTTCAGAACTCATTAACTCTTGCTTAGACCACTGCATATTTTCCTAAACGATCTTCCTGCTTTCAGTTTGTTTTCCCTCTGTTTAGTGGAAAAAATAGCACATCAAATTTGTTACTTCATAGCCTAAAGCTTTTGTATTTTGAAAGACTCTGTCCCATTCCTTGATTCATTTAATGGTTGTTTCCCACCAATATCATTAATGTTGGCTTTTTTGAACACTGCTAGAGTCATCTTCCAAAGGTTTAGATCTGGGCGTGTCCCTTTGAGCACGAAGACATTCCTTTCCTAACATTGCCTTCTATAGTCAAAGCCCTCCATGATTTGGTCCAAATCTATTACCCGAGCCTTATCCCCCACTCAACTCCTGCAGCTTGGTCTGTGACAAGTCCTCCCATGTTAGTTGCTTTTTCTTAAACTATGTATTTACTTGTGCCAGGTGCCCTTCCCTCAAGATCACCCCTTATAAGTTATCTGTTCTAAGAGCACTTCAGATCATTCTCCAAAATGCTGTCTCCCCACCACTAACGTCAGAACAAGAGCCTCCCCACATTATTAAATACTTCATTGATATCTGTAACACAGAATTGTCCATGATCTTTCTTGGCATCCGACTGTTTGTTGCTCCCGTCCATTAGACCATACACTTAGAGGAGAGGGACAGTCTAATTTGTTTTTTATCCAACCCAACAACTGAGGAGCACTCCCATAGTAGGTGATTTCTCATTTATTGAATTGTTGAATTCTATAGCAAAAGTTGCCTTGATTTAATCTATAGAATAAAGAATAAAATTCAGCTTATTTGGGAAAGCAAGATTTTGATTTTGTTTTCCTCAATGATTTGGTCTTTATTATAGTTTTTTCCATGTATATAGAACTTCTATAGTAAGAATTATTCAATGAACAAAAAATTCATGATATTCATCATATAAGAGCCAGTCACTGACTAATATAACAAATAATAACATGTTATAGGAAGACACAGTGCAGACAAAAGAATATAAGCGAATATGAGGGGAGTTTCTAATTGTAGTTAAAAGAAAAAATGTATGTAGCGTGCTTATTCTTTTTCTGGGACAGAGTAAGCACTTGGTAACTACTACCTAATACTATTACACAGCAAATAGAGTGGGGAAAAAAAAATAATTTCCCTTAGCCCACATAGTCCACAGTTTCATGTTGACAGCTAATATTAATTATGAACTGCATTCAGTTTTAAGTCAGTCTGAGATGTGTTTTTAGGAAAATTTCAAAAACAAGTAGCAAAGAATAAGGCATGTGAGGAGATAGTGTGATGTAATTAACCACATGCCCTATTGATGAGGACTTGGCTTCCCTCTGTACCACTTGATATTCAGTGAAATAAATAATGGTGATAATTGTTACATTCATAACAAAGACATCTGCTAAACTAGGCAACTCAAGCAAAGCTGTTTGCTACTGACAGTTTGCTTCAAATGTGAGTGTTGCCATTAAGAAAAAATAGAGTTTCTGTATTTATCACATTGCCTAATACGTTGTGTTGGCAATGTTTCATGTGGGGACCAAAAGACTTAGGCCTGATAATTAAATTTAACATTCAAAATTTTAATATTTGCTTAGGAGACCATTAGAAAATCTTTATTTTTTGTTGTTGTTGCTGTTCAAGTGAAATGCTACATGATAAAAATTAAAATCCAACACTTAAGAATAGTATCAATTGAAGAGTAAAAGTCTACTCCTTTCTCCCTATCCTCCATTCATCCTCTCTCTAGAGGTAGTCTTTTGAATCACATACTATGTAAAAACTGTACTAAGCCATACAAATCAACCAAGTCCACTTCATTTTGTACATGAACTTGAATTTCAGAAAATCCCAGTGTTGTACACTGCCCAAAGACAAATGATTACATCTTTTGATTTTTCTCTATTGGTCAATATCATCATAACAAAAATCTCCATTTCAAGGTGACATTTTGAAGGACCCAGATGACTGAAAGCTTTACTCTTTATTCCCTCTTCTGATGATTAATCAGTAAGAAATTAATCAGTGAAACAGTTTCACCCTTAGACCAGGATGTGAAAAGTTCCTGACCCTGGGCCCCAAATTTTGTGGGCCTTATTTTTGCTTTCTTTCGGCCATGCCCCTCTCCATGAAGTGAGGGGTCTGTGTTGCCAAGGGGACAAGCCTACTCAAGCCTGTACGTCCTCTACCAGACCATATTTGGGATAGCCTGGACAGAGGAATTCTAAGCTCATACGGTCCAAAGAACATCTGTGGCTTCTTCCCGACCTCTCTCCTCACAAGGCTGGGTAGGTCATGGTTTGGAACTGGCTCTCCTCTTCCTTTTTGCTGTTTTCTGGTATGGAACTCTGAACATCAGTCTGAGAAATCTAAATTCAGACCTAATCATTTAGGTTGTTATGAAGATGCCAAGGTAGGAGGATTTAAATATTTATTTAATAATTTGTTAGCTTGATTTATAACTTAAAAAAATTTAGATATATACAAGTTCACTTTAATACATACTTTTGCCCTGGATCCCATCATATGTTAGAAGGCAGACCTGATTTATGGATAATGTCACTCTGAGCCATTTAATTTATAATTAAATGCCTTTCCATTTGGATTGAGTTTCTAGCAGCTCTTTGAAACAAATGCAAAATGAATCTTACTCTTCAATTCATTGTTTTTAAATAAATAACTTACAATTTCAAATTATTCTGTACCTTATATATTTGTTGTTGGAATACTCAGCAGAGAACGTCACTTTGTTAATCTCTTTAGAAAATAACAAATTTTCATAGCTTGTTCTTCACTTGAAGTAGTTTTTTTATGGATCTGCTATCCTGCACCCCTCATTTTTTTCTATCCACAATTATCTTCCTTTCAATCAATCACACGAGTTTTTCAAAACAGACATTTTGACTTAAACTTACCCTCAGTTTACAAAAAAAGAAACAGAAGAGGGTAGCATGATCTTTGAGGCAAAGCCATTCAGTTTTGTCTCATAGAAGTTCGGCAGGCTCGGGATGCCTGGGTGGCTCAGTTGGTTAAGCAACTGCCTTCGGCTCAGGTCATGATCCTGGAGACCCAGGATCGAGTCCCACATCGGGCTCCCTGCTCGGCAGGAAGCCTGCTTCTCCCTCTCTCACTCCCCCTGCTTGTGTTCCCTCTCTGGCTGTGTTTCTCTCTGTCAAATAAATAAAATCTTTAAAAAAAAAAAAAAAAAAAGAAGTTTGGCAGGCTCAAATCGGTTGGGTTTTCATTTTGTACTTACTATTTTTTTTTTTTAATGAATCCACAGAAATGCCAGGTGTAGAAAGATTCATCATTTGGTAGGGGCAAGGCTTCTCAACAATAATCATAGTTTACTCAGGAGTCCATCTCATTGTTTATTCACAGAGGGTCCTATAGGCAGCAGCTGACAAAATTAGTTAAAGAGGATACTCCAATTCACATCATTAATGTGTGTGCGTGTGTGTGTGTCTGTATTTTTTCTTTCCACTTTATTCTCCCTCTACTCTGTTTTTCCCATTCTACCCTGACAGATGACCACTATTATTAGGTCCTTGTATGTGCATGTAGGATTTCTCTAGACAAACACAAGTTCTTATACAACTGCTTTTTTCACTTAACAACCTTGGAGATCTTTCCTTATCTGTTCAGACAGAGCTTCTTTATTCTTTCTTGAATCTTGTATAGAAAGCCGAACCTTGGATGGCTATCCTACAGTTTATTTTTATCAATGACTTTCATTTCTTAGCAACAGTCTTATATATATGTATTTTTTTTAAAGATTTTATTTATTTGACAGAGAGAAACACAGCCAGAGAAGGAACACAAGCAGGGGAGTGAGAGAGGGAGAAGCAGGCTTCCTGTCAAGCAGGGAGCCCAATGTGGGACTCGAACCCAGGTCTCCGGGATCATGACCTGAGCTGAAGGCAGTTGCTTAACCAACTGAGCCACCCAGGCACCCCATCAACAGTCTTACATATTTTTTAAAAACTGTGAGGATGATACAGAGAATTCCCAAATGCCCGTTTATTATTAACATTCTACTTTAGTTTGGTATATTTGTTACCATATTGAACCAATACTGATACATTATTAACTAAAGTTTATACTTTGTTCAGATTTCATTAGTTTTACTGTTTCTGTTTCAGGAGATCATATTACATTTAGTAATCATGTCTCCTGAGTCTCCTTTTAGCTATGACTGTTTCTTAGAATTTCCTTGGCTTTGTTGACCTTGATAGTTTTGAGGAGCACTGGTTAGGTATCTTGCAAAATGTCTTTCTATTGAGATTTATATAATTTAGTTTTGTACAAATACATTTTGTACAAAAAAAGTCTTTTGATGAATGCTTCATTCCTTCTCCCACTGTTAGACGTTGGCCATGGCAAACAATACCACAATGAGCGAGAGTGCACATCAGCCACTTCCCATGACTAGAATAAATACCTAGAAGTGGCATTGGCAGGTTAAAGAGTAAATATATTCATAATTTTGACACTATTGGCAAATTGCCTTCGACAAGGATTGTGTCACTTTATACTGCACACATGACAGTACCTGTTTCTGGACAGCTTTGCCAACATAGAATGCCCTAAAACTTTTGGATTTTTTACCTGTCTGATTGAAGAAAATTGGTACAAGCATGATTTAAAAGTTTTAATAGCATTTATTATGACTGAGGATGGAGAATTTTATCCATGTTATTGCTTATTAAAAATAGAAATTCAAAAAAAATAAATAAAATAAAAATAGAAATTATTTGCTTTTATTGTATATCCTAAGCATTTTTTTTTTCATTTAGGAAAGCTATGGATTTCTGTATAATAATTTGGTAAGGTAGAGATAATTTCAGCTCAGTATCTCAGGGATGCTTGCCAAGCCCTTCCATGTTAGATCTATGCATATATTGACTCCTGTTCTCGAATGCAAGAGTTGTCAGCAAGTTGATTTCTATTTAGACATAGTTACATACTCCTAAGAAACTGCTGCTAGCCATCTTAAGGGTTAATCTGAGGAAGGTTCATTTCTGACTTCTTGTAAGAATGTTGTTCTATAGTGTGTTTCCTTTGCATCCTGTTTTTTCTTTTCTTTTCTTCTTTTTTTTTTTAATGTAGACTCCACCCCTAGTGTGGAAGAACTCTGCATATCAGCTTAGATAAATCTCAAAAAGAAATATTATAGAGGGGGAAAAAGCAAATTGTAGAAGAATGTGTACAGTTTGGTACTGTTCATATCAAGTTTTAAAACATGCAATGTCAATTATATCTCAATAAAAAATATAAGGCAATGTCATATATATTATTTATGGATATGTATGAGTGTGGGTATTAAAAGCACAAAAACATGTGGTAATTATAAGCATAAAATTCAGAATAGGGTTTATCTTCTTTTTTTTGAGAGAGAGAGAGAGAGGGAGAACATGTGAGTATGTGGAGGGGAGGTAGTAGGGGGAGCAAAGGGAGGAGAGAGAGAGAGAATCTCAAGCAGGCTCTACTTCCAGCACAAGGTCCAATGGAGGGCTCCATCTCCCGACCCTGAGATTATGACCTGAACTGAAATCAAGAGTCAGTGTCTTAAACGACTAAGCCACCCACATGCTCCAGAAAAGGGATTATCTTTAAAGGGGGAAGGAAATAAGGTAGAGAAGGGTAACATGGGAATTTCAAGAACACAATTTTATTGTTATCTATACATTCTTGGATACCTGCAATATTTTATAATTTAAAAAAAATAAAAATCAGACCAAAGTCACATAAAATTCTCTAGTGACTTCTCATTATTTTAAAAAAGAAATCTAAACTTCTTACCAAGATACAGATAGAGGTCCTATATAATTTAGCCCTCACCACCTCTCTAGCCTCATCTTCTCCCTTCTCCCCATCAATCACCATGTTCTGACCTCACTGGCTTTTTTTCTGTTCCTTGAAGAAGTCAAGTTTGTTCCAACTACAGGACCTTTGCACCAACTTTCACTTCTACCCTTAGTACATTCTCCTGTGTATCCATGCATTTGTCTTTTCCTTGACCATCTTATTTAGAGTGGTTCCCACCTTTTCTGTTTTTCTCTACACATCACCCTTTCATTCCCTTCATAGTATTAATTACCCTGGAAGTTCTCTTCTCCATGTATTTATTGACAGACATTCCTACTAGAATGTAAGCTCCTTGTCTCTCTTTCCCACTGATGTGTCACTGGCAATTATAACAGTGCCTCGTGCATAGGAGATACTTAATAAATACTTGTTGAAAGAGTGAGCTTATTCTTACTCTGAATAAAAAGAAAGATCTCCCTTCCTTTCTGTTTGCAAAGGAAGAGAGCCTAGAAACCAAACCACTTTTCTGATTTCTTTTCCAGATGTTACAAGCTTTCCTTACAATCCTCTATGTCAAGGGATAATAAATCCAGTTTGTATTTTGATCATAGGCACGGATATCAGCTCCTATTCATTGTCCCTAATATGGACTATAAAATTGGGAGATGTAATTAGTCTGTGTGGACTTTTATGTATTGTCACAGATCCAATGCTGAGCCCATGGCATTATCCAACCCTTACTCTAAAAAGCTATCTGCAACCACATAAACCATCAGTTCCTTCCTAGAATATAAAAGTATTCTCAAGGGCATTTTGCCACATTTCTACTTGTCATAAGTAGAAATAAGAATAATTATTAATATTGTGGAACGATCTTAAGACATATAGTGAATTCAACTTTGACCTTTCATAGCCCATGGAGATTCTTTTCTTAGGAAAGTCCCTGGGATTAGCAGTGACCTCTCTGAGGAGTGACTCAGCCCGGCAGAGACTGCCCTGAGACAATACCACTCAATTGCTTATTTTTCCTCTGGAAGTTACTTCAAATTTTAATTTTTCTAATAAAGGTATTTTTTTTCTCATTTGAATTCACACTGCACATTTCTTGACTTCATCACTTAATTCAATAGGAATTAAAAAAAAACACTCTTTCAAGGTTGATAAGTTTGATCTTTGGGTTCATATACGAACCCAAAGTATATAGGCCTTTCTTCTTTCTGCCTCAGCCTAGCTCTCCAGCTAAGAAACAGAACATATGTCTTACATTAGAGAATCTTATCAGGCTCAGAAGATGTATTCCCATTTCCTGTTCATACCACATTTATGTGCTGTGGAGCTAAATTGTAATCATTGCTGCTGTGCTATTTTTAAAGTGCAGTTACAGTTTGAGTCCCTGGCTCCCTTTTAGAACCAGGATGATATTGTCACGTTCTTCTCATTGGTGCTATTTTACAATATTTACGTGGCTGAGAGAAGAAACATCTTTATGCTAACATCCTTCTGGAAACCAATAAACCTTGCTACCTTGCTGGGTGGTTTATCTGGTAAATGAGATGTACAAGAAGTATTGTTGGAAGCTGAATAAAGTGATTTGATATCTCAGTTGCATTCATTTCTTTAACCTCAGGATGGGGGTGGCAGTGGAAGCTAATCTTTTGAGCTAATGAAGAAACAAACTTGTTATGGAACTGAACAACCCTGAGAGATCCTTCCAACCAAGTAAAGAGGCATTTATCTGTTACCTATTTACTCTGGGGGGAAAAAGTAACTTGTAAAATGCAGTTTGCTTTATTGTCGGTGGGAGTTGGTGTCGGTTGGTTCTTGTTTTCTTGCTCGAAATATCTGATTTGGCTGCTTACAAAGACATTAGCTAGATGATTCTGTGCTGTGTAGGTTCAACTGTAATGTGTTGTTGGTTTTCATATGTGAAAGTTTAGGGATAAGTAATGTTCAGAAAGGTCTTCCTCCTGGTTTCATAATTCAGTTTAGAGGTAGAGTGCTCAAAGCAGAGAGGAGATCCAAGTCAGACCCAGAAAAGAGATTTGTATTTCAGTTATTAATACTTCCATTTGACAGAAATTTTTTATTGCTGAGAATAGAAACGGGCACAGATAAAAGGGTAGGGACAGCAAGCCACGAATTAATATCTGTCAACTGTTCCCTGGAGAAGAGTTACTGACATCGTTCTTCATATGTTACAATTCTAAGTTGCTCTTCAGAGCCCTAATTTTGGCATCAAGAAGTTGGATCATTTAGGTTCAAACATCTGTTGTTTCTGGATGGCTTTAAAATTCCATTGCAGGCTCAAAAATGCTCAAACTGCAAAGCATGTCCTTATGAGAAACATCTACTGGGTGTACGTTTGCCCTTCCTCACAAATCTTCCACGGACACTTCTGTGCCTACAGCTTCTGCTCTGTTTCTCTGCATGTAACAGTAACATGAAGTGTTTCTTTGACTAAGAGTCAGTCTGGGGCATGGAATGCCTTTCCCTGTTCAGTTTATTCTTTATGTGCTTGGAATGTGCTGGAATGTATGTACATACTTTTCAAAGACCAGACTCGCTATTTTTCCCCCTCCTGGACTTGCCATCGCCTGACTGCTTCATTCCAGTTTGTTAGAACTTTGCAAGTTCCAGCAAGATTTTTTTTTTTTTGAGAAAGATAATTGCCATCAGATAACCCTTAAAAGGTGAATGTGGTAG
The DNA here is from genome assembly GCA_004023965.1 of Spilogale gracilis. Lineage (NCBI taxonomy): Eukaryota > Metazoa > Chordata > Mammalia > Carnivora > Mephitidae > Spilogale > Spilogale gracilis. The sequence continues at coordinate 109,157 of PITA01002280.1, read as the reverse complement.
AAAGAAACTGATTTTTTTTCCTGAGGAATGGTTGCAGCACCCCAACTAAGGGGCAGGATTGTGGGCAGAAAAGGAGTTAGTAGAATAATTGCCTTCATATGGGGGGGAGGGGACAGAGTCCCTGATGAACATATGTTGACGAGGGTCATGTTATTGTGATTCTCCCACCAAACTACTGAACTCCTTACCTCTGCAATCTTTCAAAACATTTAAATGTGTTTTAAAGTCCAAAGGGATAGACCTTATGAAGGTAAAATTTTGGTGGGGAGACCACTCCCTTGCCAATGTGACTGGGGTATGGAATCATTTTAAAACTTTTGGAGTTTAGACAAAGCTTCAAAAATGAATCTTGGCATTTATTTCTGGCTCCCTCCCCATTCTCCCCCCAAGCCATGCATCTACAGAAAACAATTTGGGGAATTTTTTTTTTCTCTTTTGTATACAAACTCTCTGTTTTCTCTCAACTCAATAATGGCCACAAATTAATACAGGGCGTACTACAGTATATGAAATAAATGATTTATAGCAAAGTAAAATAAACAAGAACAAGTCTTGGCCTGCAAAGTCCTTCCTGTGTTAGTGGCTAAATCTTAAATTCTCAGTGTCTGAGCTCTTCTGGTGGTAAGAATATCAGGGGGTGATTGCCATGTAGGTCATTAACTCTCATCTTTCCTGGCCCTTCTGACTCCTTTATCTTCAGATGCATAGAAGTTTTAAACCCATTCTGGGCCACTGGCTTTCTGGACTTCAACCCCCACCCCAGTCTTAGCTCTGCTTTTCCACAGAAATTAATTGTGATGTTTGGAAAGCAGCCTGTCTCAGAGCCTGATCTGTGGTTTTCCCCTTTTCTCCAAGCTCTTTAAAAAAGCATTGCAGGCAAATGAAAGGTTTGTTCTTTTTCAGAAATCCTTACTATTCCTTACCTGTTGGGTCGAGAAGATGATAGTGGACTGTGTTCTGCTTTTTATTATTAACTTTGTGAAGCTCTGAAACTCTTTGCTACTGGATTCCAAGTACCTTGCTAGACTGTTTTCATCTTTGTCTTCTGCAGAGATGGCCCGATGGTTATTGCAGGGAGCAGAAGGGTTGAAAGCTCAGGCCCTGATGAGGCCCACTTCTGTTGCAAAAGCTGGTTCTGCATATATTATATACGAGTGACAACTGGGCTATTGTTTATCCCTTAAAAGTCTTGGTGAAGCAAGATAATGTATGTAAACCTCTTAGCATGTTTTTTGTTTTGCTTTTGTTTTAGTACAGAGGCATTACTCAAAATGTGAGCTATTAGAAGTACGTATATATGTGTCCCATCCATGGAAGAAGTTTAACTGCTTGGCTAATCTTTTTGTTCTTCACAATTGCTGGAGCATGAAGAGTGTTTCTACAGAAGAACCCAAGCAAATCTCTGATGCAAATTATTTATATTGATAGCACATGTTTATACAAATTAGTCGATGGACTTTAAGTGACAGCCACTTCTAAACACTGCTTCTAAAATTAATAATTGCTGTTTTCCAATCCAACCACAAAATGCACGGACAGCCCCAGCCCGGGCAGAGTTTGTGAGTCTGGGATGTGCTTAGCAGCTGAGCACTGACCTTAGGCAGTGACCTGGTGGATGGAATATCAGACATCCTGTTTGGCCTTTCAGTCCAGGACTGGCAAGTCACTCTGCTGATGACACCTCTCTAAATTCTGGGCCTCTTGGAGAATGTGAGCAAAGCTATGCATAAACATACATGGTAAAAAAGGGAGAGAGACACACACACACAGAGAGAAGGAGCAGAAGAGAGGGAGAGAGAGAGAAAAAAGAAAGTGGAAGAGAAAGAGAAGAAAGAGAAGGAGGAGAAGAGTCAAGAAGCCAAAGTGAGAGCAAGAACCAGAGAGAGGCAGTAAGATGTCAGTCTTTGGATCCAAACAAAATAGGTCTTAAATGCTCATTTGTAAGCTGCGTGATTCTGGGTAACTTACCCAACTACTGTCAGTTTCCTTATCAATAAAAAGGAAAAAAGAAGATATATCACTCATCTCAAAACACTTCTGTGAATATCAAACCAGATGATGCATTTAAAAGCACATGGTGCAGGATGCACTGTTTTGGAGCTTTCTCACTTTATAACATAATGAAGACCTTTCCTCATATATGGGTTTTTTTTTTAAAGATTTTATTTATTTATTTGCGAGAGAGAGAGATCACAAGTAGGCAGAAAGGCAGGCAGAGAGAGAGATGAAGAAGCAGGCTACCTGCTGAGCAGAGAGCCCTATGTGGGCCTCCACCCTAGGACCCTGAGATCATGACCTGAGCCAAAGGCAGAGGCTTAACTCACTGAGCCACCCAGGTGCCCTCATATATGGTTTTTGTGTTTATTTACTTATGTATTTGTTTAATTAGAAAAGGGCATGACTAGAACCAAATGCATAGAGTCTCTTGTCAACCTGGAGAGATTCTCACTGATGTTTTTACAAGAACAACTGCAGATAAGTGATGCAGGGCCGACTGTAGCATTTTAAGAAATATTGAATTAATGGTTCAAAAGCCAAAATGAGAGTCACAAACTATCATTCATTCATCCTTTCATTCGGCCAGAGTTCACGAGGGTCAAGCTGAGCACTGAGTTAGGTAGGCGCTGGAGTGTGCAAGTGGAGGGGGACACATGGTCGGGGACTAAAAAGAGTCCCTGTCCTGACCAACTCCAGGGCTCTGCATCCTTGCTCTAGTCCTCTGATGGGTAGGGGGATGTTTCTTCTATTGTACCAGAGGGCAATGTGAGGGCTTCCCAAGTTGTTGTCTTAGTTAAAGGGGGCAAGGAGATAGAAAGAATCACCACAGTAGATTCTGGGCTGCATTTCTGTCTCTTCTGTTCTAGTTTCACATCATCATATGCTGATTCTGACTCACTGACTCACGCCTTGTTCTCCAGTCCTCCCATCTGTGAAATGGAAGGATATTGATTGTGACCCCTTTCCTTTGGAGACACTTAGGACTGGTAAATTTCACAATTGAAAAGCAGAGAAGGGGTTCAAAATATAATTCAAATATTCCTTACATTTGGTAATTTGCTTTCAGATTATGTTCTTTAAAACGGGCATAGATATTTTCAACTTAATGATTCAACTCAACTATATTTAATGATCACCTATTACAAAACTGAACTACTTTCAGATTGTATTTGTTTACTCCCAAAGGGATCTGCTGGTCTGATTGAATATATAAATGAACATTTGTATCACGAACTGGATCCTTATGTCTTCTCCTTGGTATACCCCAAGGAAGAGTTAGAAAGTCAATACTTACTATCTGATTTTAGTCTAGTAAAGACTTCTGAATACAGGGTATATCCGACAGAAAGGGGGGGATCTTCGTTTCTCATATTTGCTAGCCAATAACTGGAATAAAATGGAAGAGAGAGAAAGGTCACAGTCTTGGAGAGCTATGTTATCAGCAAGAACTCAGTACTATCTCGCATTCTTCCTTGTCTTTTGCTATAGGCTTACCTAAGCTTTTGCTGGGATTTGAAGCTTGTCTTATTATTGATATATATTTTTAATTTTTTTTTTAATTTTAAAGACTTTACTTGAGAGAGCATGAGTGGGGCAGGAGGGGTAGAGGGAGAGGGATAAGCAGACTCCCTCCTGAGCCCAGAGCCCAACGCAGGGCTGGATCCCAGAATCCTGGCTGGGATCATGACCAGAACTGAGAGCAGACGCTTTAACTGACTGAGCCACCCAGGCACTAGTCTATCCTATTATTTAAAGATTGAAACCAGGACAGGCCAGTTTGGGGCATCGTGTTTACTTTTAGCTTCAGCCTCTAATACAGTTTAAACTATTTAGCTAGAGATAGCCTCCAGTGGGATACTTTCCCAACATTTCACTAGTGTTCTCTGAGTCTCCACGCAGGCTTACAGACCTGGTTTAGCCGGCCCCATTTTCCTCTGGGGCAGATAAGTCTCAGATTGCAACATCACAAGCAGTTCACCTGATCGTTACATATAAACCTCTGCCTATTTCTATAACGCAATCCTTCTGGTAGTAATGACATGAAAGATGTAAAGAGGGAAGATCACAAGGCTGCCAACGTCTCAAACCATCTGTGACAACAGGGTTGCAGAACCTCTCTCCTTGGAAGTAAAATAGTTGCTTGAATGGGAGTCAAATGCCCTCTTTTGGGACAGTATTTCAAGAAGGCAGAGTATACATGTATTGTACAAACCCATACCAGCCCTTTAGAAGACAATTATCAAGAGCATGCTGGGAAGCTGGAACACAAAAACATTTGAGTATTGTCTAGAAGATGATGTGTCAAATCTCACATTGGAGCAGTCTCCACAATGTGACAACAAATCTCAGGAGGAGCAGTCAATGTCCAGGCCTGGGATCCCTTATCCTGGTCATGAGATAGCACAGCATCTGAGTCTTCCCAGCATAACATGGTATTTTATTTCACCATAGTAGACTTCTGGGAAATCTCTGGAGTCCCTGGCAGCTGCGTCTCGTCTTTAATATGAAGCCTGGGGGGGAAGAGAAAGAGAGAGAGAGAGACTCATAATTCACGAGAGGTGCGGCCATAAGAAAGCCATTCTGAGTAACTGAATCAGACGCAGAGGGGGAGCTGCTCTTCCATTCCTAAGTCAAGAATGCTTTTTGTCTTCCTTCTCTCCTTATCGGCTGTGTCCTCATGAAAAGATCATTTTTGGGTGATGGAATGAGTGCATGAGAGCCAGCTTCTGTTTCTTTCCTTTTTCTTCCCTCATTGCTGTTTCCCGTAAAAAAGACACTTTGTTAAAGACTGAAACCCCAGATGCAGTTTAGATATTATCTGAAATAATTGGAGGGGGGACGAGGGAGTGTTTTATCTTGTATTGGTCTGGTCCAACACTGTTATACTGTTGGAAATAGTTCTACTGTGATGCAAATATCCCAGAAAGTGGAGAGACCCATACCAAAGGAATATTTTATGTGTATCTTTAAAATAATGTAAGGTATGCAGATAATGTCAATGAAATGATTCATGGAAAAAATGGGCAAAAAAAAAAAAATGACATCATGGGGGGCACCTGGGTGGCTCAGTCCATGAAGCTGCTGCCTTCTGCTCAGGTCATGATCCCAGGGTCCTGGGACCAAGCCCCGCATCAGGCTCCCTGCTCAGCAGAGAGCCTACTTCTCCTTCTCCCTCTGCCTACTGCTCTGCCTACCTGTGCTCTCTCTCTGTCTCTGTCAGATAAATAAATAAAATCTTTAAAGATATCTCAACACCTTCTAGTAGTTTTAATGGGCTACCAAATGAGTTCAGTGGTTTGAGATCCAGACGTGGCCATCAAATGCCTTCCTTTACCTGGCCATAGAGATTGGCTAGAAATGTGTTTCGGCCTTGGGCTGAGCCAATTAGTCTTCCCCTGGGACATTTTAATCCAGCTTTGGAGAAGGAAGCTGGTGTCACTAGACTGAGATGATGTCTCAGAGCTGTCTGAACCATGCTCCATTTCCTCTCTGCAGCAAGGTAGAGTAAGCCCATCTACCCAGCACAGAGATGAAAAGAAAAGGAGAGAGATAAAAAGGAAAGGAGAGAGAGAGGGGTCTTCCTGCATTGCTAAATGCCTGTAATCCTCTGAGGTCAGCTTCTCCTGGACTTCCCATTGCAAGAAGCAAATAAATAATAAACCAAATAAATAATAAGCCCATACCTTCTTTCCACCCTTCCTTCTTTTTTCTTTCATCTGTGTTTACTTCTTTGTTTGTTTATAGCTAGTTTGATTCAGGTTTCAGTTTCTTGCAACCACTAATGCAGGACCAAGTACCTTTTGACCAGGAAGTGTGTCTGTGACCCTCATTCATATATTGGTGTAAGAGCAGTGGGTGGAGAGAATCAAACTATTACTGGACAGAGTGACCTTTTTTCCATCCTTCACAACTTTACTTGCCTCCATGATTCCCAGGCTGATTCCAACTCTCTGAGGCATGAAGGAGACATCTGCCTTCAGGAAATATTGAATTGCAGTAGCAACATGGAACACGGTTTCCTATTGACTCCTGCCTTTGCCTGCAGCTGTTGATGGTATTCTTCAATAGGCAGCTAACTGATGGGGATGATCTGGTTTTTTTTCCCCTATTTGCAACTCAAGGACGGGGAGAACTCTGGTTTTAAGGGAACTGAAGTGATGGTTCTGTGAATTCTAACCCTGGCTCAAACAGATTTGGCTTGTGTGATCCTCCAAAGATTCAACAGATCTAAAACCTCAACATGCTATTATTAAACTGGAAGCTATAAGACATCCTTGAAATCACAGCTGCCATTTATTAAACACCAAATGTTTGCACCGTACACTGGGCTTTGTGTCTTCTATTGTAATATAATCCTCAGAGAATCCTACAAAATAGGTATGAAGCCAGTCAGGTTCTCCAGGAAGAGGATGCTGAGAGTTATGAGTGCAAGTACACATTTTATTGGGGAGTAACATTTGTGAAAGAGAAAGGGAGAAAGCAGAGTTGGGCTGCTGGAGCTGCCAGGTGATAGAGATCCCGCAGTGTCTTCCTCAGATCAATGTGGGAGCTTCAGAGCCAAGATTGCCTCCTAGAATTTCCTGCATTGGGTGAAAATGGCCGAGCTTTTGTACAACAGCTTTGCTCACTCACTGGCTGGGACTTGTCTGGAGAAGAGTATGACCTCCAATAGAAAGCTGAGGGAAGATTCTGAGGCATCTCAGCTAGCCACATTCCTCTCATTTGGACAGGGGAGTCCTTTCTTGAAGGGCTATCCAAGCAAGACATTTCCATGTCTACCACATCATACATCCCAAATCGTACAATGGGGCATTGCCCTGGACTATAAAAACCTACCTTGAGAACCAACTAGGGGGTACCCTGAAATATTGGTTTGGGGGCCTCTTCCATCTGTCAGTGCCATGGAATAGGGAATGTTCTAGATCAGCGTTTCTCAACCTTTTTTTTCTATTATTGCTCATCTCCTCTCTGCCATTTTTTAGACATTTTTCTTAATTGTCCCCTCCACCATGAAAGTTTAAGATCACTAGTACACTGTGTATATGTTTATGTATTATATGTATGTCTTTACTTGGCACACAAAAAAGTAAGATTTTCTTCATTCCCCAAGAATTAATTTTCATCCCCTTGGGGGCACTACCAACTCTCACTAAAATGCATGTTCCATTAGAAGAGATAAGGAATGTAACAAACAGCTGGAATATGTGGTCCAGGATTGAATCTCGGGTTGGATAAATCAGCCATAAAGGGTATCTGGGGAGCATGTGAGAAATTTTAATGTGGACTAAACACTTTTGTTAGGGGTAATACTGCAAGAAAATGGTTTTGTTTTTTGTGGATGCACATAGAGTTAAAAAAAAAAACAGAAAAAAATATTTGCTTGATGAAGACAAATTTATTATTAATCAAATTTTCTTATATGCATAGGGCTTCCCTTCTTTGACCATCTTATACATATTTATGTTAAGAGTGAAGTTTGGGGGCGCCTGTGTGGCCCAGTCATTAAGCATCTGCCTTCAGCTCCGGTCATGATCCCTGAGTCCCAGGATTCAGGCCTGCTTCAGGCTCCCTGTTCAGGGGGAAGCCTGCTTCTTCTTCTCTCACTCCCCCTACTTGTGTTCCCTCTCTAGCTGTGTTTCTCTCTGTCAAAGAAATAAATAAAATCTTAAAAAAAAAAAAAAAGAGTGCAGTTTGACATTAGAAATGGAATCATTGGCCTTTGTGGGGAAGCTCTGGATTTAGAGCAGTTGGACAGTGTATGTTAAGGATGCTGATTCCCCTGAAGTTAACTAAAATATCCATATAAGACAAGCAGATTTTTTTTGAGATACATTGAATGAAACCGGTTTATAAAACTTTTATATGAATTCTTTAAGATGTGGGGTGTTTCATTCATTGGGGAACGAAAACCTATTTTGTCAAATAGTGTCATGAAATATTTCTCCCAATTACAATCTGCCATCATTTTATGATGAATAATTTTGATGACAACTGAAAATATGCAGGGAGCTACACAGTTTTAAACAATTCTTTTGGGGGTTATGTAAGCAATATTTTTACAGATTTCTGAGCTAAGATAATACATTTCAAGGACAAGCGCCTGAGTGGCTCAGTCACTTAAGTATCTGCCTTGGTCTCAGGTCATGGTCCTGGGATCAAGCCCTTTGAAGGGCTCCCTGCTCAAGTGGGGAGTCTGCTTCTCCCTTTCCCTCTGCTTCTCCCCGTGCTCATGTTCTCCCTCTCAAATAAATAAATAAAATCTTTTTTTAAAAAAAATACATTTCAAGGAAAGGAGGCCCTCTCTTTTCTGTCTCTTTGGTCTCTTCCTGGAAGCCAATGGCTAATTATAGCACACGGTACACCGAAGCAGGATTCCAGGCAAGATGGCAGTCCTTTGCTTTTTTAGTAAAAGCCTAGCTTATTTTGACAATGTTTTCTTTTCTTTTTTCTCAGCAGTAGATTTCCACTGTCACTCAGCCATGAGCACATCAGTAGGACTCAAGAATCTTATATAAAGCTGCAAGTGCTTCCTGCAACTTTTCTCCCTGCGGTTTACAAATCCCACTCCCGGAGTTCCACAGACTCCCTTCCTGCTCATTGGTGGGTGAATGAGAAATCATTCCAAGTGGCAAGGAGAACAATTTTGTTATTTCCAATCAGTGTTAGATTGGAAAGTCCAACGTGAAGGGCTGTATGCTTTTTCAGACAGGATGAATCATTGGCGTATTGGTTTTTTGAAGGGTGTCTAAATCACTTCACAGAGCATGCTTTTAAACAAAAGCCCTCCCATAATGCCGAAGCATCTGGCATAATATATGGCCTTCCAGATTTCTCAAGAGTCTGAGCTTCCTAAGGCATGTTGTGCCCCACCTTTCAGGGTATTTTTTTCCTACTTAATTTGCTGGCATTTCTCCCCGTCAGGTCTTGCACATCATTCTCAGTACTGCTGACTCTGATTGTCTAGTCTTGGCGTAAGCTTGGAAAATTCCAAAGAGGAATGTTTTACTCGTTTTCAAGCCAGAAGTAAAATTCTAACAAGATCTGTTTGTTGCTCACAGATGGAGTCTGGGATGCTCGGGAGATGATGACAATCAGCTGTTGGGATTTAGACAGCTCTGTGCCTTAAATTTCAAGCCCTCACCTCACTCTTAACTCCAAGCCTACATTTCCAACCATCCACTGAGCATGCTCTTTTTGAAAACACACCGTAAAGTCAAACTCAAGATGTCTGAGATGGGGGTGCCTGGGTGGCTCAGAGGGTTAAGCCTCTGCTTTTGGATCAGGTCATGATCTCAGGGTCCTGGGATTGAGTCCCACATTGGGCTCTCTGCTCAGTGGGCAGCCTGCTTCCTCCTCTCTCTCTGCCTGCTTGTGATCACTCCCTTGGTCAAATAAATAGAGTATTTTTTTAAAAAGATGTCTGATATGGAACTGCTCTTTCTTCCATTTAATACTCCCTGCGTGGGTTGCTCTACCCGAGTAAGCTTCCCATAGTACAATTTTGATCCTTTCACACCCACTTGCTCAAAAACCTTCGGGGGTTCACCATTGTCCCTAACATAAAATACAGATTCTTTTCCCCTTGGTCTAGGTCCTGATACTCCAGTTATATTGGTCCATTTAGCACTGCCCAAGGAAGCCTCCTACTTGACTCTATCAGGTCTCTGGTCAAATGTTGCCACATCGTGTAATGTTTTGTCTACTTCTTTTTATTTTTCCTACTGATATTTGTATTGCTCTTCAAATTTAAACCAGAAGTCTGCATGACTTTCCCCTCATTTCCTTCCAGTCTCTGTTCTAATGTCCCCATGAGTAAGGCTTTCTTTAACACTCGAATTAATATTACGAGTCACTCCCCCACTGCCACTCCAACTTCCAGTCCCCATTCCCTGCTTTACTTTTCTCTATAGCATTTAACACCAAGCATTATTTATTCATGTATTGTCCATCTGCCTCTGTGGAGATAGGGATTTGGGTTAGTTTTGCTCATTGTTGTATCGTCAGCAACTAGAACAGGAACTGGCACATAACAGGCACACGAAAAATATTTATAGATTTAATATGTGAATGAAGGAAATCTGAAAATATCTAAGGGTATTTAGCATGTGTCTGTTACCCTCCAGGGCTTTGAAAATGGGGGTAAGAACCAATGGGGTTCTTTTAGAAACCTACAGTTTTGGGAGGAAAATATGAAATACAAGAATGGAAGTGCTTACCAAGTTCAGATGGAGCATGTTTTAGGAAAAATAATTAATATTATTGAGCCCCTGTTCTGTGTGAGTTGTAGTCACATATCTGGTTTCATTGAAGACTCACAGTGAGGCAGTCTGGAAAGTTCTACTAGTCCTAGTTTTGCAGATAAGAACACTGAAGCTCAGGAACATTAAGTAATTTCTCCCCAAATTTTATGCTAATAGGTGGTTAAAAATTGGAAGGGATTTAAACCCAGATTTTCTCATGTGAAAACAGGTATACTTTGCCCAATACTAGATTGCTTCTCAGGTTATTAGGGAGCAAATATAGTTAGCTTAATCTGATTTAGGCACTATTTGAATGATTAATAAGGAGTACATCAAAGTGGAGAGAAGATGGCAGGATAGTGACCCTTCGTATAAAATTCCCAGCCCAACATAGCCCACAGGCTCTTTCCCTTGTGACTACTCATTCCCTTCTGTAATATTAACTTATTCAATAAAGACTTGTTAAATACCTGCTATGTGCCAAGCAATGTTTTCTACTCTGATGCTATAGCAGTGAATAAAACAGATTCCCTGTTTCCAAGGAGCTTCCAGTCCCTAAATATTTTGGGTAATTTGGGGGTATTTCAAATTTAGGAAGTTCGGATTAGGGGAGTGGCTTCATCACAGTCTAGCCAAGAGCCTTGGAAAGGTCATTTATACTTTCTGAATCTCAGTTTCCATATTTGGAATAGAAATAACTACCTAACTCACCAAAATATAATGTTGTGTGAGATTCAAATAAGATGAAAATAGTTTGAACCATGAAGCAGTAGATGTGTTTTGTTAAATCTAAAATACACAGCTGAATGAAGAAACACTATTATTTTATGTACCATTAAGAAAGAAAAAAATCAGGCGCCTGGGTGGCTCAGTCGATTAAGCATCTGCCTTTGGCTCAGGTCATGATCCCAGGGTCTTGGGATTGAGTCCCACATCAGGTTCCCTGCTCAGTGGGGAGTCAGCTTACCCTTCTAGCCCTCCCTCCTGCTCATGCTCTCTTTCTCACACAAACTCACTCACTCACTCTCTCTCAAATAAAGAAAATCTTTACAAAAGAGAGAAAGAAAATAATCCCACCAATTACAACATGCCATTGATTGTAAGACCCATCTTGATTTCAGAGGTGCCAAACTGTGGGGAAAAAATTATGCATCTTAGAATTGTTGAAATCTCGCACAAAAAAGTTATTATTATCATTCTCTATGGTACATAGCATATGGTACATGCTCAGAGAGAAATGAATTTAGCAAGATACATTGGAGTAGATCAATGAAACAAATGTTAGAATATTTCCTAGAAATTTTAAAGGGTTTTTACATCTTTGATACAATAATTTTTTCCTGGATAAAATCATCACAACCATTTCCTAAGTTACCAAATTTTGGAGCTCTAATCACCTATATTACCTTGAACAAAGCCACCATACTAATACCAGAAAACTCTCTATAGATTATTATATATGAGAGAGAAATGAATTTCTTGCTTGTTTAAGAAATAAAGTCTCTGAGCCTTGTTCTTACATTACCTAATAGAACCACAGTGCATAGTGTGCTCTTGGTGAAAACTTCTATCAAGAAAAGTGGTGTTCTACCAGAACAATTTTTTAAAAATCAGATGTACCTGGGTAGCTCAGTTGGTTAAGCGTCCAACTCTTGATCTCAGCTCAGGTCTTGATCTCAGGGTCATGATTTCAAGCCCCGCATTGGTCTCCAAGCTGGGCATGGAACCTATTTAAAGAAAAAAAACTCTTACGGGCATTGCTAATCATGTTAACTAAGCCTGTGCTCTCTTTCTCTCTTTCTCTTCCCTCCCTCCTCCTCCCTCTTTTTCTTTTTCTCCTGCCTTTGTCCTCTTTCTTTTGCTTTGGCTCTTAGGAAGCTCAAAGACAGATCTGTAGTTCTTGATGATATTCTAACTTCAATTTCATCCTTTTTGCCTGACCTGTATTTTTCCTTTCTCCTAAATCCTAACCTATTTTTTCCAGTATGCATATCATTAACTAAAGCTCAACATTTGGTTATGGTTTTTCTTTGTTTTTTATTAAGTAAAAATTTATATAAAACAAAATGCACTCACCTCAAATATACATACCATCCAGTGATTTTTGACAAACAAACACACTAGCATAATAAATCCTTATCAAGATATAGAATATTCCCATCAGGCCACCAAGGACACTTATGACCCTTTTTTCATCCCTACAAGCTCAGAGACAACTACTGTTCTGATATTTTTCCCTGTTTTACAACTTCATGTAAATGGACTCACTTATATAAACCTTTGTTCACTTAGCCGAGTGTTTTAAGGATTCATTGGCACTACTATGTTATCAGAATTTGTTTCTTTTTCATGGCTGAATAGTATTCCCTGCTATGAATATACCACCGTTTGCTTAGCAATTGAAGCTACTAGGAATGTTTTTGTGCAAGGCTCTCTGTGGCCATGCTTTCCTAAGTCTTGGCTGCCTACCTAGGGGTGCAATTCCTGGGTCATTGGGTAGATGCATGTTAGTTTCATAAAAAACTGTCAGACTTTTTCCCCAAAGTGGTTGTTGTCACCAGTAGCATTTGAGAGTTGAGGATGTTCTATGTTCTCCCAACATTTAGTGTTGGCATTCATTTTTATTTTAGCCATTCATGTGAATGGCAGTTTCTCACTGTGTCTTTAATTTGTATTTCCTTGATGAATAATGATATTGAGAATCTTTTAAAAGGCTTTTGAGCCATTAATGTCTCTTCCCTTGTGAAGTGTCTATTCAAGTCAATCCATATTGAGTTGTTTGGTTTTGGGGTTTTGTTTTGTTTCATTTTGAGGCATAAAAAGTTCTCTACATATTCTAGTACTAATTCTTTATCAGATACATGTTTTTATAAATATTTTGTATCAGTCTATGGATTATATCAGCCTGTGTTTTTTGGTTTTTTTTTTTAATTTTTGAGGTATAGGAGGGCGCCTGGGTGGCTCAATGGATTAAAGCCTCTGCCTTCGGCTCAGGTCATGATCTCAGGGTCCTGGAATCGAGGCCTGCATTGGGCTCTCTGCTTGGCAGGGAGCCTGCTTCCTCCTCTCTCTCTGCCTGTCTCTCTGCCTATTTGTGATCTCTGTCTCTGTCAAATAAATAAATTTTTAAAAATCTTTAAAAATTTTTTTGAGGTATAGGAGTTCTTTATATATTCTAGTACTAATTCTTTGTCATATATATGGGTTTTTTTGGTCAGATATATGTTTTTACAAATATTTTATATCAGTCTATGGTAGTTAATTAAGATTATCTGTTTAGGAGCAAAAGTTTTAAATTTTGGTATAATTTGATTTATCAGTTTTTAAATGGTTCTTGCTTTTTGCTTCTTGTCTAAGAAATCTTTGCTTATCTCTATTTTTAAGGATATTTTCCTCTTTTTTCTTCCATAAGTTTTAGTTTTTACTTTTTCATTTACATCTGTGGACCTTTGTGCATTAATTGTGTATAGTGTAAGGTAGGAGTCAAGGATCATTGTTTTTCTATTTGGGTATGCTGTTCCAGTATTTAGACTATTTTTTCCCTTGTTTTTTATTTTAATTTCAGTATAGCTAACATAAAATTTTTTGTATTATGTACAGCTTTGTAAGACCCATCAGATATCTTTTTGAACAAGCAATAAACAGATTCTGCCTAAAGATCAGAGAACACTGTCATGAATCCCTCACAGCACCATGATGGGTAGTGTTCCCCAACAGAATCACATTTAAATACGACTCTCTCCCTTTAGCCATGGCCTTGGTGTTCACCTTCCTGTCTCTCCAAAAGTGGTGGAAAGATGCTGTACCCTCACTTATCTATGAAGGTTAGCTTGTTCTTGCCAGGTCTTTGGAGACGAGGCAGGAAGATACACAGGATTGTCTCCTGGGTCTAGAGTGGTCTCAGCGGGTTTTTATTGGCCTCCAGGGCTCCTGTTCACCACTTTGGCAAGACATCTGTACTAGGGAACCTTTTGAAGGTGAAGATGTTTGACAGTGGTGAGATGTAGAGACAGAGCAAAGCTGTGGTCTTTTTCGTAAAGTTGATTCTGGTCCTCATTTCTGAATGCGTATCTGTGGCCAAGAGGAGCCTCTCTTGTCTTCCCTTCTTTTTTTTTTTTTTTTTTTTTAAAGATTTTATTTATTTGACAGTGAGAAACACAGCGAGAGAGGGAACACAAGCAGGGGGAGTGAGAGAGGGAGAAGCAGGCTTCCTGCCGAGCAGGGAGCCCGATGTGGGACTCGATCTCGGGTCTCCGGGATCATGACCCGAGCCGAAGGCAGTTGCTTAATCAACTGAGCCACCCAGGTGTCCCTTGTCTTCCCTTCTTAATTATTTTCCCTGTCTTCCCCCATTTGCTTAGCAAAGAGGATAGGCTTTGGAATCAGACCTTGTTTATAGTATATAGTTATGTATTTATTTAGAAAAGTATTTTCTTCTTGTTATAAAGATAGCATAAGCTCATTGTAAAAACTTTGATAATAGAAGCAATGTATAAATAAGAAAGCAATTACAAACCAGCTCAACCTCACACCCCGAGATAAACCATGGTGACACTTTTGGTCACCTCTGACTTGGAATCTCCACTCTCTTACAGCTTGACACCTTTGAGTGTCATCACTCACCTTGAAAATGGAGAGAAGAAACTTCCTTCCCCGACAAGCTGTAAATCTGAAAGATGATGTACTTAAAATCTTTAGCAAATAATAGATCCTCAATACATCTAAGGTTGCTAAATGATGCTATTGAAGGTTATAGGAAGTGAGTGGATGGTAGAGAAAAAGAAATCTCAGTCCCTTTTCTCCCTCATTTTATGTTCTGCTACTAAATTCCTTCAAAGCAAGCAAAAACAGAGAGAGAGAAGGACAACAGTGGCTGCCAGGAGCTAAGGGTGAGGGAGGGGTTGATTACCAAGGGGCAAGTGGGAATTTGGGGATGATGAAACTATTCTATCTCTTGCTTGTGATGGTAACTACACACCTATGTGATGTTTAAAACTCACTGAACTTTACACTAAGAAGGTAAATTTTATAGTATGTAAATTATACATCAATAAACCTGATTCGTCAAAATATTCCTTTAGAACAAAGTCTTAAATCTCTTCATTGATTTTAAATTGGTCTGTCCAGCTTCTCTCAGCCTTGTCCCTCCAGTATATCTTTTTTCTAGACTCTTGAGGCTTTTTACCTTCTGATGGTACTCTGAATGATTGTTTAGCCCTCCTTTCAATTGTCATACTGGATTCTTTGTTCCCTGTCCCCAACTTTGCTGCATATTTTATTTCCCTCTTTTGAATTGACACTCTGTTGAGCTAGGCTCAGCTGTGCTTTACAAACAAAATGTATGGCTGTTTCACTTGTTCTTTTTGTGCCAGTAGAGGTCTCATCAGGGCAGCTAATTAATTACAGTGAGTGAGATAAGAAAAAAGCTGATCCTGAGTCCTTGTGTCAACAGTTAAACAGAAATCCTTTAAACTCTTCTAGCTTGTTCCTTCCGCTATGAACTAAGGACTCGCAACAATTTTTATATTGCAAAATAAGTATAAACACAAGCTTACAGTGGAACTGGCTATGGTTCTTTTCAAACTGAGTCCGCTGTTAGAAGTGTATGCCTATCGTATATCCTGAATTTTCCAGGACACTGTGGAGTTTGAATATTCCATGCCAAGTTCCCTCCAAGACATTCATATTCAGTGGAAGAGACGATGTGTCTTGATTTTGGTTCATCAACTACAGTTACCAGACTCATCCATTCAGTTTGTTTGCTTGTTTGTTTGTTTCTTTCTTTCTCTTTCTTACTCTTTCTCTCTCTCTCTCTTTCTTTCTTTTTTTTTTTTTTTTTTTTACCTATTTTTCCGTTCCGTAAGTATTTACTACACACCTACTGCTGGGGGCCAAGATCTCCAGCACGCGCTGCAGAAACAGAAATCAATAACATCATTCTTGAGAAGTTAATGTTGTTCAGTCTGGGGGATGCACCAGCTAGCAAATGAGTTCAGCTTCTCATTTGCTGTCACAGGACAATTGCAAACAGAAAAAGGCCAGGGATAATGCAAGTCTGGCACAATATAATTTATTGAGAAGACTTTTAAATTTTATTATATATGTGTATATATTTTAATTGCATAGATAACATAGACTTGTTTCCCAACACTGCTGTTAGGGAGATTTCATTGGACAGCTAGCTCTAAAAATGTACTATTTACATAAATGTAGAAATGATACTGTGTATATTTCTTTTTTTTTTTTTTTAATAGGAGAGATTGCTCTGTATTCTCAGCACTTTTGCTAGTATTACTTTTGGTTGGAAATCTTCCTCTGACTAGTTTGCCTACCCTGCAGTCAGTTCCAATAGTAGCTAGTGTGTCCAAACTTCTGCCAAATGCCAGGGCATTTGCACACACCCCTTCTGGTGGTCATTAACTCACTTGGGAGGCACTGTTCTCTCCATGTTACAGAGTGGGTGGAAAGTGGGTAGTAGAGAGGGCGAGTGACTGGCCAGAGCCACCAGTTGACTAGAGGAGGAGGGAAGATCTATTTTGTGTCTGCCTGACTGAAGGCACTGTGTTCTTCTCTGAGTCACACAGCCCTTCATTGTCGGTGCTTTGAAATGACTATCTGGCATGCATTTATTTAAATCTCTGTGGCTACCGGAAAGGAAAGTGAGAAAGAGGGAAGTAATTAGGATGCAGTTACTGCCAAAGAAACCCTCGTCATCCAATATTCTCACTGCAGCGAGAGCCATCCTTTTAATGTCAACCGGGCAACATCTCTCCACTCCTCAGAAACTTCTGGGGCTCCCATTGGTTTTAGGCACACCATTTCTATTTTTACAGTCCCATGTCATCCATACTCTCTCCTGTCCTCCCCTGGAGCTGCCTCAGCCACACTGGCTTCTTTTTGCCTTTTTCTCCCTCCTACATTCTCCTCCTTCCCCAGGTCTTTTTTCCTACAGCTCCTTTTGCCTAGGAGACTCCCATAAGCACTGCCATCTTCGCACTCATCACTCATCGGGTAATTCGCCTCTGGTTCTCAGTGCACTGTGGCCCATCCTGAAGGTATGCCCTGCGGCACCAACCCCCTTCAAATATGCTCACCGGTGCACCTGCCATGCTCTTCATGGAGGCCATCACTGGGTTGTCAGTAAGGATAGAAGCAATCCGATTCCGTGATGTTTCCTCCAGGGGATGGTTCTAGAAAGGCAGGGATGCTACAGCTTTTTTGCTCGTCCTTATCCTGGCCCTTAGCATTGCAAGGGCAGAGGGTAGGTAGCTCCCCAAGTTGTTGAAAGAATGAATCCTTCAGTCTTTCTTGTTAGAGCACTAGAATAGGATCACTTGTCTATATGCTCAGTGGGATCCCCCTGTAGTCCTTGACTTGATTCATGATTTGATTATGTCTCTTCCCTTGAAGGTCCCTTGCAATCAGAGCTCACGGTTACCTTCCTCCCCATTGTGAGCTTAGCGCCGTGCCTGCATGGAGGATGCCCTCAATAAACTGTTGTTGAATAGACAAATTTGCGTCCTAGTGACTGAAGGGAAGTGACCCAGAAGTCTGAGAGTAAAGGCTACATACCGTGGCTCATTTTCTACTAATTCAAATGTGTATCAATTTAATAAATCCTCTAGTAGTGTGTTATTAGCAATTTCCAAGCTCAGCAAAACATTACTGCTCCAAACAATTCGCAAGGAAACTTCACAGTGACCCAAAGCCCCTTCCTATGATGGAATTAGCTCTCTGGCCAGTGAAGGTGAATTGTTTCTGCTCCAGGCAGAGACAGATTTTCCATGAGAAGCTAAAGCATCAGGAGCCCTCACTCATAGCATACCCTCGAGGGCCCTGGGAGGGGTCCTAGCAATGCACGTTTGCACAGGGCCAAATGCTTTTGTAAAACTAGCAGAAGTAATATATTTTAAATCACAGTTAGTTAAGGTCCTATGTCTCTCCACTCTGACGTCCCTTCTGTCACCTTGTCAGATGAATGAGAGCGGCCCTGGGTATCTTGGGGCTCAGGACATGTTAAGTTTGGCTTTAGTGGAATATATTCCTATGATTTGCAGACGTTTCTGTGTTACATCATGTCTAGTTGGGTCATGATGCCTAGTTACGTCATGACCAGTGCTCCTGCTGTCAGACTGACTTCTGGAAATCCCCCAGTTGCCCACTGTGACCATTTACCTGGTATTGTGACACTAAGGTGGTAGCTGGTATCAGTGAAGTTCCTTCTGAGAATCATTCACAGCTGAAGACTTAGGAGTTATTTGCGGTGTTTTCCCTATAAGCCCTATACTTCTTGATTTTCTGAGAATGTTTTTTGAACTTTGCTCTCCTGGTCTGGCTGTGATGGTGTTAGTCTCTACCTCTCTGCATGAGCCTCCTTTTAGGAACTGCCTGAAGCACTGGAAGAGGCTTCTCTTCGCATGACTGGACTCTGGCCAGGCCCCAGAGCTCAGCCTGTGGCCTCAGTACCAGCTATATGGCTGAGCCATTTCTCTGGGCACCTTCTGTGCCTGTCATCCTACCTCTGGTCCCACAGAAGTGTCCTGTGGGACTCACAGGCCAGGAGGTGCACTGCTGTCTCCCCAGGAAGCAAAACAACCCCCCAAAACTCTGCCTGGAAGACAGACCATTCATAAGAGAAAGTAAAGGCAGATAGCAGAGTGAAGGGGAAGCAGAGAGAGAAGAAAAGGGGAAGATGACAGGCTGGGTGACTGAGGAAGACAATGGGACAGACAACAGGTGGATGACTGAGAGAGGGGCAGAAAGGAGAACAAAGCTGTGGTTTTCCCTCGCCAGCTGCACCTCCCCCAGCTTCAGGCCAGCGGGCACTCTTATCCAGAGCTGGCTTGTGCCAGGCGCTGAGGGTAGGACGCAGTGTGCTTCTCTCTCACCTGGATCACTACAGGAGCTCCCCAGCAGGTTTTCCCAGGAGTGAGCCTATTCAAAGGCAAGTTGGAGCCTGTCACTCCTCTGCTCTCCTGTGCTCTGACCTCATGTCCCACCCTCAGTCACTTTCAGCCAGACTCACTTACTGTTCCTCAGACCTACCAGACCTGCTTCTGACTCAGGGCCTCTGCTCAGGCTGTTCCCTCTGCCCGGAAGGCTGGCCCCCAGATGTCCTCTTGCTGCTTATCTTGCAACTACCAAGTCACCTACTCACTCAGGCCCTCTGGTCATTCCATCTAAAATGGCATCTCCCCAATGCTGCCTAGCCCTCTTCCTTTCTAACACCATACAGATTCTTTTTATTTTTCTTGTCTATCTTCTTCCCCTAGCATATAAGCCCTAGGACAGGGATTCTTGTTTGTTCACTCTTGTATCTCCTTCAAGAATAGTGCCTGGCACATAGTAGGGACATTTGAAATCTGTGACAAAAGAATGACCTCACTTCCTTCTATAAGTAAAGCACATTTATAGGAGATAAAACTTGGGCTCACCGGGGTGAAATCACCTGCCCAAGAGCACATGGCAAAGTGAAAGACGTGTCTGTTTCAGACGCCTGTGCACATAAATGCTTCACTGCGATACAGTCTTCCTCTGATGAGCAGCTGCCGAGCTCGGTGTAAGGAAACAATTTCTCACATCAGCCTCTGTTCATGGTGAGCCAGACCACAAGGCTTCAGGTGGCTTTTCTGAGTTGCAAGGTATTAGCACAAGGGGTAAAACACAAAGTCATATGCATGGGCTGTGTGGGGAAGTGAAAGAATCCATTTGCTTAAGAACAGGAACATGAACTTGTTGAAGCCAACCTTGCCTGGGGTGTCTTAGAGTGGAAAGGGGCCACCTCCTCAGAGCGGGGTCACCTGCTGACAGGCCGAATGCATGCATGTGGTGCTAGCAAAGCAGGGGCAAGACAATGACAAGAGCGTGATCCAGATCATGGTTGGCTATCTGGAATTTTCAAAAACATACGAAAGGTGTCATCATGGGAAAAGAGAACTGTGCAGGACTTCCTTAGAAGCACGTTGTTGCAATGTTAAATTATATGTGAAGAGCATCATTCACTCTTCAGTGCACCGTCTCTGAAGGTCAGCCTGGCCCTGCTGATGCTGAGTGATGGGGCTCTTGGACTCATTTTATCCATCATTTACTTTCAAACATGTTATGTGTATGCATGGTTTCCATTACATAATGAGAAGTAAATGGGGCAAGAAGAGCTGCTTTGTCAATCCTTGAGGGATAACAGTGGTGTTTCAGAGGAGTTTGGTTGAATGCTGGTATTTTAGAGTTGGACTCAGAAGTCCAAGGAGCTCTTACCCTTCCTTCTTCACCTTCTGTTGTGTCACTTTCATGAGGTCTTCTCAGTCCACTTTCCCGAGCTCCCCATACCCCCAGCAATTAGTCCCTCCCTCTTCTGTGCCATAGATATTATTACATTTATCCCACTGTATCATAATCCTTTGATTCACTTCTGAGCCCCGTGAGCTTTAGGACTCTCAGAAGTTCAGGGCTTACTCTTCATTGTATCTTATTCATCTTTGTATCCAGCTCAGATCCTGGAGTGCACTGAAGGTTCTGAAATTTTGCAAAAGGCAATTAAACCCTACTCTGGAGTCTATAAGAGTTTCTGAGGAAGAGATCTTGCATGAGTTCCTTCATAAGGTACATGGCAGGTGCCAAGCATTGTTTATAAAACAGGTCATATTGGAATAAGGGCTTCTAGACCTCCCTGTTTCCTGGTAGACCTCTGCTTCGTGGCTCTCTGACCCGGCAGCAGTCCCAAAGTCTGCAGGAAGAGGAGGCAGTGGTGCTAAACTGCCCCCCAACACCTCCGTACCATGCCCTCCCAAACAAACAAAAATGACAAAAAATAGGCTTGAGGTCCCTTGGGTGTGGAGCCCATCACTTCACTTCTTTGCACTTCAGTTCTTTATTCTGGAAGAGCCAGGAGTTGAAATAAGAGATTTCTATGCCCTTCCAGTTCTCAAATCTCTGAGTCTTTGAGCTTACTCATGGGTGATAATCAGCCCATTAGGCTCTCTTCCCACCCATCTGCAGAGCAGGTCATCCTGATTACTTCAGAACAGACCTGTACCCACACCGGTCCTCTGAACTGCCACTCTGTGATGTGCCTTCCCTTTGTCTGGGAGTGCGTTCTCATGTAACACCTCTGCCTTCTGCTGCTTTCGTCTGTGCTCTACTGCTGTAACCTTGATTCATGGATCAAGTTTGTTCTTAATGGCCATTTTAAGCAGATTTTATCCCTGCAAAAATGAAAGGACAAATTTAGAACACTGCATATACCATGATGCTATTTATGGGCTTTATTTTCAAGCACATATGCTGGTCTTTTGTCTGTTTGCTCTCAGATCTATTCTCTACCATCCTCTATCCTGGGCTTAACATCCCTGGGAACTGCTTTCCCCAGGCTCCCTTACAGACCCAGCCAAAGAAAGCCAGCGAAGGAACCCTGGAGAATGAGAGGAAGGGAGAAGCCAGGTTATGTCTCCCCTTCTCTCTGTTTCAGATGGTGTCTTTCTTGTCAATTCACCAGCCCCTGCTCTACAATCCTTTCCCCATGATTCCAGCCTTAGACTGGAAGTACTGCAGTGGTTCCAGATCCTTCCAGGTGGGCCCTGCACTGGAATAACCCTGTCTTCTCCCTTGTCCCTCTAGCCCCAGGGTTGAGGGTGGCTCCTTGCTGTTCTCTGGTCTCTTAATTCTTCTCTCACCTGTGTCAAACCTCTGTCGTCTCTAGCATAGCTTCTGCCTCCTGCCTGGACTCTGAATGTCTCCATACACCACATGTATACGTGAAAATGTGAACATGTTTCTGACAAAAATCAATTTAAAAACTGTTCATAGGCCTGACTCAGTCCCTAATTTAAATCACTGGCAAATGGGGTGCCTGGGTGGCTCAGTTGTTAAGCGTCTGCCTTCAGCTCAGGTCATGATCCAGGATCGAGCCCCGCATCAGGCTCCCTGCTCGGCAGGAAGCCTGCTTCTCCTTCTCTCACTCCCCCTGCTTCTGTTCCCTCTCTCGCTGTGTTTCTCTCTGTCAGATAAGTAAAATCTTAAAAAAAAAAAAAAAAAAAAAAAAAAAAAAAAAAAAAAAAAAAAGAGCACCGGCAAAAACATTAATAACATGGAGGCCCTACTGAAAAAAAATGTGAATATGTGTATGAATATGCCTGTATGAAGACACGTATATGTATGAATACACACAGAAGAGGATTTGGAAGTGGTTCTATGACTGGAAAATGAATGGGATTGGGATAGTGTGGAACTATGAAGGAGAATTATAGCTTTTAAAAAATAGCTTATTGTGGCCTGATTCACTTATACAAGACAATAACTTTCATACATTTGTGTATGAACACGTATTCACATATTGCTTATATAATATTAAAAACAATTTAAAAATATTCAGAGCAAAAGGCAAAGCACTCAGCGCCTTAACTGAAGCCTTAAGCCATGTAGGGAGAGCTCTCAGATGACACCAGCATTTGCTCATGCAACAGATATTTTGTACTTACCATGTGCCAGGAACTGAGGGTTCATCAGTGAACAATATGGGCCTGATCCTTGCCCACATTATCTGCAGTAATTAAATACACAATTATGTCAGTTATAGGTAATTATAAAGAAGTAAACAGGGTGATGAAAGGTCTAACCTAGTCAGGGGAGGTTTCTCTGAGAAAATGACTTACCAGCTGAAAGATGAAGGATGAGTAGAGAAAGCTTCATTGCTGGAGGGAAATGAACAGACAGAATGGGATGGTAAGCTGGGCTGCCACTGAGGGCTTCCCTGGTTCCTGTTCTTAGGGAAACTGATCTAACAACACAGTTTGCTAGAAGGTGCCTCTCACTGGAATCTACAGCGGGATGTCAGTCAACTGGAAGTGGGCAGAGATTGTGCAGGAGTGTCTCCTGGCACCATGGCCATGCTCCCCTAGTCCTGGACCCATTGTCTGCTCCCGGGTGACTCTCATTGGGAGGAAAGGAAGCCAATGGTAGTTGACAAAGCTGATGTGAAAGTGGTTCGAAACCTAAGGATACCCTGGGGTCAGCAGTGGTACCAAAGTTACCCATGTCCATTAATACCCCATCCTCTGATGAAAACAATGGACATTTTCTCAGTCTTAAGTAGAATGGTATGCAATATCCACAATAGTAAAAATATGGAAAGAGCCCACATGTCCATCAACAGACGAATGGATAAAGAAGATGTGCTGTGTGTGTGTGTATATATATATATATATATATATATATATATATATATAGTGGAATATTACTCAGCCATAAAAAAGAATAAAAACTTGCCATTTAGAGCAATGTGACTGGAACTAGAGGATGTTATGCTAAGTGAAATAAGTCAGTCAGAGAAAGACAAATGTCATATGATTTCACTCATATGTGGAATTGAAGAAACAAAACATATGAACATAGGGGAAGGGAAGGAAAAAATAAAATAAGATAAAAACAGAGAAGGAGGGTTCCTGGGTGGCTCAGTCAGTTGATTCAATTACCTTCAGCTCAGGTCATAGTCCCAGGATCCTGGGATTAAGCCCTACATCAGGCTCCCTGCTCAGTGGGAAGCCTGCTTCTCCTCCCTCTGCTTGTGTCCCCCGCCCCGTCATATAAATAAATAAAATCTTAAAAAAATAAAACAAAACAAAAAAACAGACAGAGGGGGAGGTAAACCATAGGAGACTCTTAACAATAGGAAACCAGCTGAGGATTGCTGGAGGGGAGGTAGGTGGGGGGATGGGGTGACTGGGTGATGGGCATTAAGGAGGGCCTGTGATGTAATAAGCACTGAGTATTATATGCAACTGAAGAATCATTAAATTCTACTTCTGAAACTAGTAATATACTATATGTTAACTAAATTGAATTTAAATTAAAATATTTTTTAAAAGAAATATATCTTAAAAAAGTAGAGTGACACAGCAATGCCAAGAGAGTCTGCCATCCATCTTCCATCCACATTTCTACTCCCAAGCTCTTCTGGTAAAGAAATGCTGGAATTTGTGGTAATAATCTATCCATGAAGCAAGTCTCATTCTTTTCAAGCTCTGTATTTTTCTCTTTTTGCATAACTCCATTCAAAATTTTTGCTTGTGTATTAATCTTTCCAATTCATAGGCATTTTTGGCAATGGTTATAGTTTCCTTGTTTTATAGTAACCCATCAGTCTCATTTTATTGTAAGCCACCAATTATTCTGTGGAATTAGGTTACTTATAAAGCAGCCCATTAACTGCAATTATAGTTTAGTGACAGCATGTCCAGTTCTCCCAGACTATGTAAAACCAGGCTATGTGTCCTTTTGATGTCCACATTACAAAGGTAACAACAGGATCTTAGCTGGACCTCAGTGCCCTCCAGCTATTTCAGGGCGTCCCCAACAGGATATGTCATTCGTGCTTACACACCAGCTGCTGCAACCACGCAGGTCCACATGGTCCTCTCCCTCCTTTTCTGGCTCCTCCTGGTCTGCTTCCCGCAGGGCCCCTTGGAAGGAGTCTGCACTGGAGCTACCTATCACGAAAGTGATGCTGCCAGCACCAAGTCCATGGTCTCTTCCAGCGCTGCCAAGCCCAGCAGCCCTTAGCCTGTCAGTGCAGAGCAACATTCCACAAACAAGCAGAGAACATGGCTTCTTGCCTCCCAGGTCTGTGCTGGGATCTGAAGCGATGATATTTGGGACTGAAAATTAGAAAGGTTTCTTTTGAATAGTTTCCCCCACTTCCTGGCTCTCACCTCTAACCGCTGATGCTTCAAACCACGGCCCAAAAGCTAGATGGGAAGAGAATCCTCACCATACCTCATATACCTTTTTGGTTCTCAGCCATCCTAGCAAGCTACTCTTGGGTCCCCTCTCCAAGTCACAAAACAAAATTCCCAGTCCCATTGGTAGAGGCGAGCAGAGGCGGCAGTGCCTGTGGGGGTGGTAGTTGTGCTGATGGGTCTCTGTGTTCACAGTCTAAAATTAGGCTCAGCTGACCAAAATATATTTTCTGTAGTACTTAGTAATTTTAATTCACTCCAACAGCTGAAATACTGAGTTTTAAATAGATTCTTAAGAAAAATACTCCATGTCATAATGATTATCACCAAGAAAGTCTGAACATATATGTCCATTTGTATAAAAAAAAAAAGTCATAAGAACTGCAAAGGTGAGAACCTGTTGACCATGGGAATAAAGCAAGAGCTCTGCCCCAGTCTCATGTGGGGCCAGGTTGTGGAGCTGTGGTTGAAGAGCAAGGCCTGTGGTCTAGCAATGCTCTTGCCTGTGTGAGGCCCTGTTTCACTTCAAGACAGAGCTCCCCCTGTTTCCTGGTGAAACTAATAATATTGAGGAGGGGCCAGGGTGGGGCCTTTCATTTAATACTCTTTGCATCCCTTCCTGTTGGGAATCTTTGAAAAATTTTTAAGAAGTATAAAACGTACTCTTTAGAAGTTCACAATTTTAAAAGATTAGGTTTCTGAGGACATGATGCAACTTGAAATAAGTCACACAGAGAAAGACAGATACTGTACAAGCTCACTTACATGTGGAGTCTAAAAAACAGACTCAGAGGCTTGATTGGCAAATTTCTCAATTGCCAGGGTTGGGGGGTGTGACGGGTGGGGGAAATGGAAGAAAGTGGTCATAGGGTACAAAATTCCAGTTTTAAGATGAATAAGTTCTGGGAATGTATCATATAGCACAGTGATTATAGTTAACAATATCGTATTGGATATTTGATAGTCGCTAAAAGAGTAGACTTTAAAAGTTCTCACATACAAAACTGTAACTGTGTCAGGGATATGTTAACTAACCTTGTGGTAATCATTTATATCATTATGTTGTATGCTTTAAACTTACACAATGGTATACGTCAATCACGTTTCTATAAAGCAGGAAAAAATTTAATTTTTAGAGGGCCAGGCACTATTTAATTCACATTTAAGGATTCTCTCACGTAATCCTTACATAACATAAAAGCTACTATTGGCTTCATTTTACTAATAAGGAAACTGAAACTTGGAGCTGTCAGTGACTTGATCCAGGACCCAGCAGAGTCAGGATTCAGACCCAGATAGCCAGATTCCAGAATCTTTGCTCTTATCCAACGCATCATTCCTCCCCACGTTCCCTACCCCTGAATACTTCCATTAAAGATCCTAGAACTGAGAGTGCCTGGGTGGCTCAGTCTTTGGGTATCTGCCTTCGGCTCAGGTCATGATCCTGGAGTCCCAGAATCAAGCCCCGCCTTGGGCTCCCTGCTCTGCAGGAAGCCTGCTTCTCCCTCTCCCACTCCCCCTGCTTCTGTTCCCTCTCTGGCTGTGTTTCTCTCTGTCAAATAAACAAATAAAAGTTTTTTAAAAAGTCTACATATTTGATCTGAACATCATAAAGTCTGTAAGTTCACATATTTTCTTCATTGACTGGTAAGAATTCTATGAGCAGTCTCACCAAATTACAATGCCCTAGTTTTCTGAGTAGAAATTTACACTGAAAAGCTTTATATCCTTGAAAAAGTACTAGAGCCTTTAAAATATCACTACTGGCTATACTTATAGCCATTAGAGTATAAATATAGACACTTAGAGAAAGTTTTCACTAGATGATTAACTAAGATGTATATTAACTAAGATCCATTTTAAGAGTAATGACTATAGGGGTGCCTGAGTGGCTCAGTCCTTAAAAGTGTGCCTTCGGCTCATGTCATGATCCCAGGGTCCTGGGATCAAGACCTGCATCAGGCTCCCTGCTTGGTGGGAGGCCTCCTTCTCCCTCTCCCACTCTCCCTGCTTGTGTTCCCTCTCTTGCTGTCTCTCAAATAAATAAAACAAATCTTAAAAAAAATAGTAACTATACATTATCTCTCTGAATTTGATAATATAAAAATTTATTTCTAATAAAATAATAATAATAGTGAGAGATTGCGTCCCTGGAGGAAAAGCAATTTTAAAAAAAGGCATGGCAATGCTCTGATGATATTAGGACCGGTGTAAGTTGTCTGCCAGGGACTGGGGCTGTTAGATGTGATACTAGGACTTCTACCAGTTGAAGAGACACACATAGCAGCATGCTGAAGAGCATGGTTCTGGAGTTCAGATCCCAGGCTTTCCATTTACTAGCTCTGTGATGTTGGGCAAATTCCTCAATCTGGCTAGATCTCTGTGTCCTAATCTGAAAAATGAGAACAACATTACCTGCTGTCATAGATTGAATGTTGAATGTGGTCTCCCCAAATGCTTGTTGAAGTCCTCATCTCCAGTGTGGCAATGTTTAGGCACAAGGCCTCTAGAGCAGTAATGGAGGTTAAATGAGGTCCTAAGGGGGAGGAGGGGTGGGCGATTCAGTAAGATCGGTGTCCTTGTAAGAAGAGACAGCAGAATGCTTGCTCATTTTCACCTGCCCCAGGAATACAGGCGAAAGGCCCAGCAAAAAGGCGGCCCCATCCAACAGGAGAGCTCCTCCCGGATCCCAGCCCTGCTGCCGGCCCCTTGATCACTGGGCTGCTAGGCTCCACAATTGTAAGAAAATCAATGTCAATTGTTTAAGCCACCAGTTTATGGTATTCTGTGATGGCCGTTGGAGCAGACTAAGACACCTCCCTTGTAAGGTTGTCAAAGGATTAGATGAACTGGTACGTGTGAAGAGATTTTCATGGTGCATGGCACTTGGGAGGCTCTGTTTGAGGGTTAGCGGGTCTTGTTGACCCCGGATCTATGGATTTGGGTGTTGAAACTTGTGATGTTGTGCACAAATGTGGCAAACACAATTGTGCGTGGACATACTGAGTTCTGGAAAACATATTCAAGAAATGAATTTTAAATCAATCAAATGGGAAGACATTTTTATTCTCAAACACTCTGGGTCAGGCCAAAGTAAACATGCCAGCCTAGTGAGGGCCAACATCTCATGCTGTCCTCCGCCTCTCCTCAAACATTTGTCTAAAATGGCTGCTCTCCCCTTACCCTCCCTCATAAAATCTGAAATCAACAATAAGTTAAGTCGTTATGGGTCTCTGGGGGAAAGAGAAAATGGGACAGGAAATGTCTGTGTAGATAAAAGAAGCCTGCAAGCCATAGATCATGGTTGTAGTTTCAGGAATTCTAACACGAATGGCATCAAGTCAAAATTACAATTTTAAAATAATAGAGGCCAGAATGCTTAAATATTAGTATTTAGAGTTTTTTCCTTTTTAATGTACTAAATTTACATGTAATTCTTAGTTTCAGGGAATTATTATGAAAGTCACCTTGGGACAGAAGAATCATTTTCTCTGAAAGGTCAGAGAATCCTATGAAAAAGACAGTTGCTTTTGATAAATCCTGGAGTATACTTTCAGTTCCAAAGTATCCCTTTTACTGGGTAGGAGAAAGAAGAGTTGGGGAAATAGGAGAGAAGGAGGGGATGAGAAGAATAAACAGAGAAAGAGAAAGGAAGAAAGGAAATGTAGAAGGAAGAAAAAGAAAAAAGAAGCAAAAAAATAAAGATTGTGAAAAATTTGGTTTTGTAGATCTTGAGGAGCTATTTGTCAAAGTCATTTGTAAAGTTCCTCCAGGGGGAG
This sequence comes from Spilogale gracilis, assembly GCA_004023965.1. Taxonomy (NCBI): domain Eukaryota; kingdom Metazoa; phylum Chordata; class Mammalia; order Carnivora; family Mephitidae; genus Spilogale; species Spilogale gracilis. The sequence continues at coordinate 80,411 of PITA01002280.1, read as the reverse complement.
AGGAAGAACAGTCTTCCCCATCCTTTCAAAGTTTAAATGAGCCTACTATTCAGCTTCCACAACTTCCACTGGCCAGAACTTGGAAAGAACAGCCTTTTGGCCTACAAGATGTCAGGCCTTCTAGATCTTCTGACATAGCACTAAGTTCTAATTCCAGCGCTAAGACTTAGATCCTATAAGTAATAGTCCCCCATCCCCACTCCTTACTCAAGTGTCTGGTTGGAGAAGGTCTTCCTGAGCTGGGCGATTCCATCTCGCCCACCATTTCCTATTCTAGGACTGGGGTTCTGCAAGTGGATGTCTTGATAGAGGACCACATGCGGGGGGTATGATGGACAATGACTGAAGCAAGTATCTTCAGCTCCCTTCCTTTCTTCTTGAGGCCATGGCCCAGAAAGAATACACCCTTCTAGCCTTTTATAATTTGAAAGTACACAAGGAAAAGTTTTGATTAACAAAATCAATATTTACATGTATTATGTGATAGGCATTGGGTATACAGATAGGCACTGGGGAAGATGTCTGAGTCTCTGCCTCCTTGAGGTTGACATTGCAGTGGAGGAGGTAGTAAAAGCCATTTGCCCCATATTTTGTACCCCTCCAATCACACCATATATGAGACATATCTTCAAATATACACACTATCCTTTCAAAGTTTAAATGAGCCTACTATTCAGCTTCCACAACTTCCACTGGCCAGAACTTGGAAAGAACAGCCTTTGTTCTTGTTCCCTCCTGGAGTCTCCTGGCACCAACTCCAGAAGTAAGAGTCTTTCCTTGTCTCTGGTTGGTCTTCATGTCCCTTAAACCCCACCTCCAGTTCCATGGAGCTTTATCTTACACAATTAAGCACGGACTCAATGACAAATACTGCATTGTATTGCTATGGGTGCTATGCCTGTCAGTCAGAGATTTGGAGTAAATAAAAAAGAAATCTCTAATGACCAAGAAATCAATCATCTGAAAGGCAGCTGTTGCATTTCCTCACTTTTAAAATGGTTTTATTAAAAAAAAAAATAACCCTTATACATTATCTTACATTAACTCAACTCTAACTCAGCAAAACAAAACAAAGCAAAAAAGTTGCTCACCTTTAAAGCCAGGACAGAATCTTTAACAAGGACGGCCCTGCCAGCTTCTGGGAGGAGGTTCATTCTCTGCTATGGCAGGCTCTTTCCTTTGCTCGCCTCCTAGTTCTGAGTTCTCCGGGCTTGCATGGGAAGCTGGACTCATCATCCTCCTTGGTGTGGAATCATCCTCCTTGGTGTGGCTGTAAAAGTATGTTCCTTCTAGTTGTGCTGGGTGCTGGAAGATGTCTGCTCCATCTTCATCACTTCCTGATCTTGCCTCAAAATTTTCTAGGAGATTCAATGGCTGTACTATTGAAAAATGCCTGGAATCTTCTAGGATAACTCACCTCACATTGTTGTGGCTCTTTGGTAACGGGTTGCCTATTCATTGTCTATCTAACCCTGGCTCTTACTCATTGGTGGAGTGCTGATTTTTTTTTTTTTTTCCCCAGGAGTAACCATCTCCTACCACCAGGGACTATATCTAGGTAAAATTATCCCCCTGGCTAGTGATTCATAAGGGAAGTGCTTGTGACTTGATCCTGATCAATAAAAATAAGTGGGTGAAGCAAGGGGTCAAGATACAAAAATATTTCCTTACTCTTAACATAAAACTTAAGAAAATGATATGGTATGGTATGATAGCAGCTATTTGCTAATGAAGCTCACCTAAGGACAAAATTAACATGTGGCAGGGTAGAACGATGGAAAGAATGTGGGTCCTTGATTGATGATGGTGAGCTACTGAATCCAAGTGACCACGGGACTACCCTACTGTAGACTTATTATATAGCATCACACTTTCCTTATGTTTAAGTCAGTTGGGTCAGCATTATCTGTTACTTATACCTTAAGTCTTCCTGATATACCTGCCTACATCCATTAACATGAACACGAAAGAATCTTAGCTGGTGGTCATAGGTTAGTTTTTGTTTGACCATTCTGTGATTTCAGAAGGAGGAAAAGGACAGGATGAGAAATTCATGCTGTGGGTTTTTTATTTAATTATAGTAAAAATTTTTAAGATAATTTTAGAGCCACCTGCAGTAGGAAAAACTAATACAGGGAGACCTGGTATACCCTTCCACCAGTTTTCCCCAGTTGCAACATCTTGCTGAGCTGTAACACAGTATCACAACCAGAAAATTGACATTGATACAATCCACTGATCTTCTTCAGATTCCATGAGTTTGTATATGAGCCTATTTTCTTCTATGCAATTTTATCCCATGTGTAGGTTTGTGTATTCACCACCATAGTCAAGCTACAGAACAGCTGGGGTTTATTTTTTCAAGAAACTTCTTTAAAAATTTTTTTAAAAAGATTTTATTTATTTGACAGAGAGAAACATAGCCAGAGAGGGAACACAAGCAGAGGGAGTGGGAGAGGGAGAAGCAGGCTTCCCGCTTAGCAGGGAGCCCGATGTGGGACTTGAACCTGGGTCTCCAGGATCATGACCTGAGCCGAAGGCAGTCACTTAACCAACTGAGCCACCCAGGCACCCCTTTTTTCAAGAAACTTCTAAACTCTTTCACCCTTTTTGGTATTTCTCACAGTGCTTTTCAAATAGTGTTCCTTGGGATCCTTGGAGTCCTAACTCTCTGCCTCACTTCAGTTGGAGCCAGTCCACATACATGTATTTTATATTCTGAGCTTTATTATAAGCCTTCATCTGTGGAGTAAGTTCTTAGCTTAAAACGACAGAAAAACAGAATTGATAATCTATGGTAAATATACATTTGATACCCAAAAAATATTACTTGGATAGAGCACTATGCTTTTTCAAGGCTCTTGATAATGTGACAGCTCTGATTATGTGACTAAACCAATGAACACATGAAACAAACATGTATGTGATCGATCAGTGGTTGTGGGAGGCTTAATGTAGGCACGGTCCACAGGAGCTGAGCAGTTAGAGAAGGAACCCTGGAGTTCCATGGCACAAACTCCTCACTCCTCTGCTGGGAAGTTGGCTCTGACTCCCTGAAGTATTTCCCAACTCCCTCCCTTGGCCATATCCCACCAGAACTGAACATTAAATCCTTTGTGTCAAAGGACAGGATTTGTTCTGGAATAGGTGATTTCAGCATGGTGCTGAGTAGTATTACAGAAGCCGGGAAGCATTATTCTACAAGAGGGATGCTTTCATGCTCATCACCTGTCCTGCAACAAGATTTGTGATGAATTCCATGAAATCTCACAGGCTTTAATGGGGAAATTTGCAAAGCAAGAATGAACAAGAGAATAGACGAGATGCACCATGATTCTGTGCTGGACACACCATCGGTGGACATTCCAGGGAAGGAACTTGTTCCCTTGCTGCTCTCTTTATAGGGCAAGAGTAAGAATTACCTATATGGCAGGGGGATAATACAAATTTTGGATATCATCCAGTTTGGGGTTAGATACTCTGTCCTTATAGGAGTTGCCTGAGAAAACTAGTTGTTCAGCACCAGAGGACTTGGTTCTATGGAAGGGAGAAACTGGTTCCGTTAGACGTTTGGGTACAATCCTTCTGCAGGAAGTGAGGAGCCCAGGTCCCAGCTGGCTTGTCCAACAATCCAGAATGGGGTCAGTTTTTGACAATCTTGCTTGTGGCACTGTGAATTTTATCTTTATATCCCCAGCACTTAGCACAGAGTCTGGCAAATGATGGGTACATGAGCAACGCCTGATGGGTTAATGAGTAAATACACTTTTGTGCCAACTGAAAACAACGGATTTTGTTCCCGCTGATGAAATGAGAGGAGGGCAAATAAGAAATGTTGTTGCCCACATTTCTTGAATCTGTATTAAGTCCATATGGATGCTCTGCCTCGACTTTGGTCAAACCTCTTTGAAGAATCCCTAACTTTATGAGAAGGCTGCCTTGCGGCAGTAAGGTCTACTTCTACTGAATTTCTATCATTTCCTTGCAGTTCTGGCAAATAAGACCGTGGGATCTGGATCTGAGTGTCTGGGATCTGAGACACTGAGTAAAGGAAGTCTCCACAGGAGGCGGCAGCTTTGGAATTTCCCACAGCCACTCCTTCAACAAGCTTTGTAAATCTTCAGTACTTTGAATTAGATGCAAGTATAATGGGAAGTAAGCCACTGTTTGTGAAATGTTTCTGAAAACAACTTGAAAATTTACATCCCTAAAACAGTTTTCTATAGGAAGTGTTTCCTAATCTCTTCCCCACTGAAAATGTGATTTTTAATGTGATTTCCCCCACACAATCCCTGCTTTGAATAGAAGCAAACAAACATATTTGTTAAATAACAATGAATTTATCTTCCCAAAAGGAAATCAAAGAATCAAGATCCTCCCTCCGTAACTAAAAGTCATCCGTGGAGCTTTGAGTAAACAATTACTTTCAAGCTTCTTGAAAAACTGAAAGTAGCCTGAGGAATTCTCTCCTGCCCCCTCGGACTGTGGTTATTACTTTCTGAAACTGCTAAGCCTCGAGGTTTGACACTAGTGTTCCAGCTGGCCCCAGGCAGATAGCACAAAACTGACACAAGCATGTGACTTGTAGGTCTTTTGCTATCAGTTTACCCTCGTGCCTGGTAACAAGTGCTCCACTGTGGGAGTTATTCTTGTTCCAAGTTCTCCCTGTCTACGTTTTCTGCTGGGTGGTGAGATTTTCGTTTGTCAAGCAGGCAGAGGCCAGACTTTCACCCACCTTTCTGTTAATGTGATACCTCTATGTTCAAAAAGCAAACTGGAATATCCAATGCCTTTTACCTAAGGAGTTGTCCCTTGGAGATGCAAAATAAGTAACTTGTCTCTCTACATGAACCTCTTTCATGGTACAACGTTGTTACTTTAGGATGAGGAAATAATTCTCAATTAAGAACATAATTAACCAGTAAGCAACACCATTTTTTCAAAGAAAATAATTTTTATTATCTTCATCACTTTTTTGGGGGAAAGAGTAGAATAAATAGGAGCTTGGAAATCTGACCTAGGCTGGTGTAAGATAGAGAGAACCTGGTAGTTCTTAATTCCCCACTTAGGTTCTTAGTGTTCCAGGAAGCAGTTTGCTCGAGTTTCTTTCCTCCATTTAGCTCTCCTGAATGCCCAGCTTCAGTGCCTGGGCACTGCTGCCAAGGATCCTGCTGGTGCATTCAACTGCCATTCAAGGAAGCAGCCCTCCACACCGCCTCACACTTGGAAGTCTGTCTTACAGCATAAAACAGGTGGAAGGACATTCTGCCTTTAGAGCTCTCCTGGCACGTCTTGCTACTTCTATTGCTCAATGCCAAGAATGACAAAAATCTTTTGTGTATGTTTGGGGGTGGGAAAGACCAGATAGTACTGTGAATAGCAGTTAACTTGCTGTTTGGGCAAGATTCCCAGGGCAGCTGTTGTAACTCAGGCGGCAATAACTCTAACACTTGGCTCTGCTGCTAGGTTGGATTGATAGAAACTTCGGACAAATCATATAAAAAATTATGATCCCACGATAGGTTGAATATATCACTGTTCAACTCAAAAGCTGAATATTTGTTAGTATCATATTAAGGAAGTACAAAGGGCATGTTAATCAACTAGTGCTGTGTTTACACTTCCATTTCCATTCTAAATATTTCCTACTTTCGGTCAAGTTGTTAGCACCGTTGGTAAAAATTTGAACTGACCCAAGATTTGCAGTCTGGAGCTACAACTGAGACAGGATCACAGGCTGACAATCTTATTTACACTAACAATGGAATTGTAAGTGAATTTACATTCATGTGATTTGCCAATCATTTGCTCTTAGCTAAAGACTTTAACCTACATTTAATTTTTAGTCTTGATGCATACATGTGCACATAAATGCTCTTATTTTTTATGTAAGGAAAAAGATTATGTTAGTATCCAAATGGTAGATATTTACATTAAATTTATACTTTAGTGTAAGATAAAAATGGGACTAATTGAAATAAAGTATTTCTGCAAAATGAATTCTCAACATAAAGTTACATGAATCTCAACATTGTCAAGTTAAAGCTCTGCGAGATTCCCTAGACCTCATTAATGAGCATCAGTTTTAGAAACAACTGCATGGTGGGGCACCTGGGTGGCTGAGTCAGTTGAGTGTCTGACTCTTGATTTTGGCTCGGGTCATGACCTCAGGATCATGAGACTGAATTGGGCCTCAAGCTCCATGCTGGGCTGGGCATAGAACCTGCTTAAAATTCTCTGCCTCTCCCTTTGCCCCTCACCCCTGCTTGTTAGTGTGTGCTCTCTCTCTATAAATGAATGAATGAATGAATGAATGAATAAATAATAGCTGCACGGTTTTGCCTTCATCATTTCCTTTTTGTTGGACACATTCAGACCAGCAATAAGGGATACAATTGTCCCCATTTCAGAATGGGTTTAGTGTGGGCATCATTGATGCAGTTAATGATCCTGTATCACCAGCAAAGCACAGAATTCAAATTGACCTTGTAAAGTGACTTACATTTTAACTCAGTTATTTGGCCATAATTGGAAAATTGGACACATAGGAACAGCCATCTGGCCTGCTCCGTGTCCGTTCATGCTGGCCACTCACTACCTTGGCTTACCTATTAGGTCTCTTCTACATTCTCTTATTTGCCTCAGCCTCCCTGATCCCAGCCCAATATGGCCTCAGCTGCGGGGCTGGCCAAGCTGGTTTGTCCTGCCTAGCAGCTGCCGATCATCTGGACCAGCCTGTGTATCATTCCTGGGACCTGATCTGCCCAGCCGCCTCTGCTGGTTTGGCTAGCTGCTTCCTGAGCTGTGCCTCAAGAATACCTGTGGTGGGCTCCTCCGCCCTTAGGTTTTCTCTGATACGCTTGATTTCTGCCTGTGTTGGCTACTATGAGCTCAGCTGCTGGCACTTGCCTGCGCCCATGTACTGATAAAGCCAAAGCACAAGATAAACTCTTGGCTCTACCATACTGACTTTGGTCCTTCCCCCAACCTGCTGGTTGTGGCACTGGCACTTGATCTTCCTGGGATTCTAATCTTGGCTTTCTACTTTTCCTTCGAGAATTCTTTCTCCCTTGCTGCTCCCTCCTTCCTGTGCTCAGAACTTGCAGTAACGGTGATGCCTCCTGCTTCATGTGGCTATCACATTAATGTCTGCAAGTGGGCCAGGCCAGCAGGTCCCCAGGCCTGGTCCAGATTCACTTGGTTGCTCTTGCTACCACCTGCTTATCTACCCTCCCCAACTGTAGCGCTTCTTGGACAGGTTGATAGTGTTGCCTCTATTCACCTGCCTCAGGTTTAAGGCAAAACAGGCCTACAGATCAGAGCAGATGTGGCTAAATGTAGGTGGGAAGAGTGAAACCTACTGAGAGAGAGGAGTTATGGGAAAGGAGGTGGGATGCGAGAATCTAAGTGGAGTTATTAGTAGAAGTAAGAACGGAGAGCAGTGAAATGGAAGACTATGGGAGTGAGGAGGCATGAGAAGGAGGTTATGAGTATTAGGAGAGCTATACTTGTCCACGAAATCCTACCTATTCAGAGCCCTGGTATTTGACTAGTAGCATGCCCTACACACTTAACGGACACACTTTAGTAGACCAATCCTCTTTAATCAATCAGTGTCCTAGAAGATTTAATGAGAATAAAATGAAGAAAGGAAGTTCCCTTATTCCTTAAATGTAATTTGTGAATTCTCTGGGAGTATGGCTGTTATGTAGAGCAGAAAAGGAAATCTGCAGCTTTAACATGAGTTTTTAAATGTAATTTTATCATATCCCCAAGAGATGATATAATTGGTGTTTGAGTGCAAAAATCTTGGGGAAAAAATGGACTAAAACATTATGTGATAAGGATGGTTTCCCACAAAAGTAGATGGTTTCTTTCTGAAACAAGGCGAAATTTCTTTCTGAAATAAGGCAAGTCCCCATGGCAATAAGTAAAGGATGCTCCTACGCTAAAAAGGAATGGGAAACAAGCTGTTCAAAGGCAAATCATCATTATAATCTGTTATTCCTGAAAATTTATACTTTTTAAGTAGAGTATTGGTAGACAAGTTATTAGATACTTAAGCAATATCAAGATTTATTTTCACACTTTTAGCACTTATGTTGTCTCTAGCCCTGATCACACTTTTTAAGTTTACTTCAAGGTAAATGGTGGTTTAAAAGGATTTTCTCATATCTCTTTTGAAATTGTGGACAGGAGTTGGTTAGTGTGGGAGGATGAGGGAGACAGAATAGTGGAATTTTTGTGTTACTGTAAAGTTTCCAGTGTTATAAGATTGTATTTTTTTATGCTCAGCCATTTTCCAGACTGACAGTTATTTATATCTGCAATTAGAAATTCAAAAATCCTCTACCATGACTTATTTTATTTTTCTGATAAAGGATTAAGGGAGGATTCTGCAGGTTGCAGCTTTAATAAAAGACCTTCCTCTTGTATTTGAAGGATCCAGGAAGAGTAACTGAAACTGCCAAGTAGCTGCAGATGATCCTTTTCTTTCCTTTTTTTTTTTAATTTAAAGATTTTATCTGTTTGACAGAGAGAAACACAGCTAGAGAGGGAACACAAGCAGGGGGAATGAGAGAGGGAGAAGCAGGCTTCTTGCTGAGCAGGGAGCCCAATGCGGGGCTTGATTCAGAGAGTCCAGGATCATGACCTGAGCGAAGGAAGACACTTAATGACTGAGCCACCCAGGTGCCCCAAGACCGTTTTTCTTAATCTGTTTCTCCATGGTAAACAGATAAGGTTAAAATCAAGGCTATTGCAAAAACTGCAATTCCTCATTCTCTCCACTAAATGGTAAACTTCTGTAAGGCCAAACTGCCTAATGAATATACAAAATCAGAGAGAACTGAGCTGCAGGTCTAAATGAAAACAAATGAAGACTGATGGTAAATGTAGTAAAATGGATAAATCATTTATCTATTTTTATTTTTGTTTAATTTTTAAAATTTTTACAATTTACTTATTTGAGGGAGAGAGAGAGCAAGAGAGAGCATGAGTGGGTGGAGAGGGAGAAGCAGGCTCCCCACTAAGCTGGGAGCCTGACCTTGCGCTTGATCCCAGGACCCCAAAATCAAGACCTGAGCCAAAGGCAAACACTTAACCAACTGAACCCCTGGGCACCCCATTTCTCTAATTTTAATTCCAGCATATAACACACAGTGAGTGTTCTATTGGCTTCAGGTGTACAATATAGTGATTTGACAATTCTCTACATTACTCAGCGCTCATCACTATAAGACTTAATCCCCTTCACCTATTTCACCCATCTTCCCACCTACCTCCCCTCTAGCAACCATAAGTTTACTCTCTGTAGTTAAGAGTTTGTTTTTTTGCTTGTCTCTTTTTTTCTTTGGTTGCTTGTTTTGTTTCTTCCACATATGAACAAAATCATATGGCATTTGTCTTTCTCTGACTGACTTATTTCACTTAGCATAATACCCTCTCAGTCCATTCATGTTGTTGTGAATGGCAAGATTTCATTTTTTTTACGCAGAGTAATATTCTCAAAATGGATAAATCTTAAAAATACAATGTGAAGTAAAAAAAAAGCAAATTGCAGAAGGCTATATACAATATTGTGCTATTTTTTAGAAAAGGTTAAAATGTGGGGCGCCAGGGTGGCTCAGAGGGTTAAGCCTCTGCCTTCGGCTCAGGTCATGATCTCAAGGGACCTGGGATCAAGTCTCTTTGAGGGCTCTCTGCTCAGCGGGGAGCCTGTTTCCCCCTCTTTCTCTGTTCTGCCTCTCTGTGCCTATCTGTGATCTTTCTTTCTCTCAAATAAATAAATAAAATCTTTAAAAAAAAGGAGAGAGGGGCGCCTGGGAGGCTCAGTTAGTTAAGCGACTGCCTTCAGCTCAGGTCATGATCCCGGAGACCCGGGATCGAGTCCCACATCGGGCTCCCTGCTCGGCGGGAAGCCTGCTTCTCCCTCTCTCACTCCCCCTGCTTGTGTTCCCTCTCTGGCTGTGTTTCTCTCTGTCAAATAAATAAAATCTTTAAAAAAAAAAAAAGGAGAGAAAAGGTTAAGATGTTCATTTATATATATGTTATTTAGGAATCCATATACATATGTTGTCAAACTATAAAAACATGCATGGGGTGATAAATACCAAATTCCTGGTGGTGGTTACTTGAAGGGAAGGATGACGGGCAGTGGGGTTAGGAGAGATGGTACCAGGGATTTCTTCTGTACCTAAAATTTCAGTTGTATTAAAGAAAATCCTTAGGAAAATGCTCAAATAAGGAAAATGTTAAAAATTGTCTTGGCTGTATAATGGGCAACTGGAAGTTCATTCTATGGTTCTTTATAACTTTTTATATCCTGGAAACATCTCATTATTAAAAAGAAATAGCAATGGACTCAAGTTGCAGCAAAAGGAAACTGAATGTTTGCACAAGTGAGACATTTAGGAATATTAAATACATTTTTGATCTAAAACTTTATTGACACAAGTCTGTTTATGGATGAAAAATGTTATAGATTTAGCCCCATTTAAGAGTTGTAATTAAAATATAAACTAGTATCCCACAAGATTCAACCACTGCAGCATTTCATTAAAATAAATAAATAAATAAATCTAATCCCAGAAGACTTGGGAAATAATGAAGCCTCTGGGATGGGTGTGGTTGCTGCCACTGGGCTCCCACACTATGCAAATCTGCCTGTTTCTGACTGCAGAGATAGTACTATTGACATATGTGACAGCCAGCACAGGGATTTGGCCCACCCTGGGGATATCTGCATGACTGGGCTTCTGGGGTTTTGTGTGCATTTATCTTCTCTGTGTAGGATGATGGCTGTGATTTATTCTCTACCTGATCACCAGTCAGATATCTAACTCCTCTCTCCTTCTGCAGAGAACTCTATGAGATTAAATTATTCCCAAACCTGGGATCCAAGATTCTACATTACTTCTCCCTTATCTATTTGAATATGTTTAAAATGGTGTATTTGCTAAGTCATGACTATTTTTTTCCTGATAAGGTGAACTTGTTTAATTTCTACTTTCTCCCTTGGAGTTCTGTAGTCTATACCAAGTTCTGTTTTTAGTCACTCTATTTATAGTGTATAGAAACAAAAATATGTTCTCTTTCTAATTTCATTGTTGTTTGAATTCAAAGTTTTTTTTTTGTCTGATCCTATCATTCATTAGTTTTCCCAAGCACATTAGTAAATCAGTTATACAGCTAATTTATTAAATAGCAGTGATTATGAACTCAAGTATTCATGTAATTGTGTTCACAGAGGCATCTGAAACCCTGAACCATTTACGTTAGATTTCTAGAATTTCTTTTCTCTGAAGGAATGATTCAGGGCTAACGTAGAATTTTTAAAACAATGACTCTCATTCAAAAATTATATGCTAAACCTAGCAAATGAAAAGGGACATTAAAAAAAAAAAAAGATGGGGATAGAAAATTGAAAAGAAACCAAGAACACAGAAGAAAGTGATAGGTTTAGGGTTGAAAAATTAGACTAAAAGAAAGCAGAATGGAGAAAAACCTTATCATAAATGCATGAAATGCAAATGTAATGGCATCGAGAAATAAAAACTGAGGCTAGGTTCCTAAATGATGATTAAACCCAAGGTGTAAATCTGTGATTCCAGGGAGCTTTAGCCTTAAGGGTCCTTATTCAGAGGCTAATGCTTCATCTCTGGGGTTTATCAGAACACAGTGACATTTTTTTAGAGGCACAAGCTACCTTTACAAAAGAGGTAGCTTTCTACCTTTCCAAAAGAAGATACTAAGTTCCTGTCTCGTGGTAACTTTTCCTGTTCATACTGGAATTATTTTATTATAGGACTCTGAAAATGAAAGCTATGAAAGTGGCTAAGATGACACAAATGAAGAATTTTTGGTTCTGATTATAAAATTGGAATAGGAAATGATGAAATGTTAAAAAAAAAAAACCCAAAAAACAAATTTTCCCCTTCCTTTTCTAGGCAAATCAAATGCCCAGTTATTAAAGAACACAAGAAAATATGCATACATGAGCAGAACTGTTTCTAAATAAAATGTTGAGAATGTAAATGCTGCATCAGTTCCTAATTAAGCATTCTGTAAATAAAGTCTTACTCTCCATCTTCGGTTTTATTGGAAACTTCCACCAGCAGAGATAGCCAATGGAGTGAAACAGTAGAGCCACCCAGTGGCTAATATGGTTAACCGCAGCAATAGGGCATCTCATGGTTCAATGTGTTTCCTGCTCTATAAATGAATGCATTTCCTCATGAAAATATGACACTACGTACCTCTAAGAAGAAATTTAATAATGAGATAGTAAATATGAAATCCTAACTTGAATATCACTCTCAAATTAGGTCTTCATCTAAAAGACTGAAGAGGGAGCCTGGGTGGCTCAGTTGGTTATGCCATTGCTTTCAGCTCAGGTCATGATCCTGAGGTCCTGGGATTGAGTCCTGCACGGAACTCCCAGCTCCGCGGGGAGTCTGCTTCTCTCTCTGACCTCCTCTCCTCTCATGCTCTCTCTCTCATTCTCTCTCTCTTTCAAATAAATAAATTAATAATTTAAAAAAATAAAAGACTGAAGAATTTGTGAGAAATTTTTAAAATAAAAATATCATTAAATCCTGCCTACTTTCTAAAAAACGTGTTTTGTTTTTTAAGATTTTATTTATTTATTTGAGAGAGAGAGAGAGGATGAGAAAGAGCACGAGAGGGGGAGGGTCAGAGAGAGAAGCAGACTCCCTGCTGAGCAAGCCACTGGATGTGGGGCTGGATCCTGGGACTCCAGCATCATGACTTGGGCTGAAGGCAACTGTTTCACCAACTTAGCCACCCATGTACCCCTAAAAAAACTTTTTTTTTAACGACCAAAGTAGGTTCCTTTTTTAGTAACAGTTTTGATTTTCGAAAATATTCCTTATAGAGATTAAAACTTAAAATATGAAATTAACTTAAATGTCTCATTCCACCCAGGTTGTCAATAAGCATATATTATATAATGCTTATATAAGTTATATAACTTATATAAGTTATATCTTAAAATATAACTGTTTATTTTTTTAAGATTTTATTTATTTATTTGACACAGAGAGAGCCAGAGAGCATGCACAAGCAGGAAGAACTGTAGGCAGAGGGACAGGAAGAAGCAGACTCCCTGCTGAGCAGAGAGCCCAACACCTGCGGCTCAATCCCAGGACCCTGGACCAGGATGTCAGTGAAGGCAGACACTTAACCAACAGGGCCATCCAGGCACCCCAAAATATAAGAGTTTATGAAAGAACTGGTTGTCCTTGTAAAATGTATATTTTATTTAAAAATAAGAAAGGCCAAAACTGGGTGCCTGGGTGGCTCAGTGGGTTAAGCCTCTGCCTTCAGCTCAGGTCATGATCTCGGGGTCCTGGGATCAAGGCCCACACATCGGGCTCTCTGCTCAGCAAGGAGCCTGCTTCCTCCTCTCCCTCTGTCTGCCTCTCTGCCTACTTGTGATCTCTCTCTCTGTCAAATAAATAAGTCAAATTAAAAAAAAAAAGAAAAAGAAAAAGAAAGGCCAAAACTGAGAATAATGCCAATAAGGCTTGCTGTTGAATCAAAGGATAAGTGAGCTTTTAAAAGGTAAAAATTACTTTTTTTTCTTATCAAAATAGTAAAACGAGGGGTGCCTGGGTGGCTCAGTCGTTAAACATCGGCCTTCGGCTCAGGTCATGATCCTGGGATTGGCCCAGCACCCGGCTCCCTGCTCGGCAGGAAGCCTGCTTCTCCCTCTCTCACTCCCTCTGCTTGTGTTCCCTTTCTAGCCATTTCTCTCTGTCAAATAAATAAATAAATACATCTTGAAAAAAAATAGTAAAACAAACTTATTTAGAAAAATTGGAAAACATGGATAGGGAGAAAGAAGTAAAATATTCACCACAATTCCACTATTGATATTTTGGTTAACATATTTCCAGAAATTGTTCTTCATATATGGATTATATGATTTTCTTTCTTTCTTTTTTTTTTTTAAAGATGTTTTATTTATTTGACAGAGAGAAACACAGCCAGAGAGGGAACACAAGCAGGGGGAGTGAGAGAGGGAGAAGCAGGCTTCCTGCCGAGCAGGGAGCCCGATGTGGGACTCGATCCCGGGCCTCCGGGATCATGACCTGAGCCAAAGGCAGTTGCTTAACCAACTGAGCCACCCAGGCGCCCCTGGATTACATGATTTTTAAGTGAAAAGAGATTTTACCAAACATAATTTTTGCAGTTTGTTTTTCACCTTATGCCATGAACCATTTCAATCTCAATACATATTTATCTGCATGTAATTTTTAAAAAGCTGTATAGTGGGGCACCTGGGTGGCTCAGTCATTAAGCATCTGCCTTCAGCCAGGTCATGATCCTGGAGTCCTGGGATCGAGCCCCATGTCAGGCTTCCTGCTCAGCAGAAAGCCTGCTTCTCCCTCTCCCACTTCCCTTGCTTGTGTTCCCTCTATCACTATGTCTCTCTGCCAAATAAATAAAAATCTTAAAAAAAAAAAAAAAAAGCTCTGTAGTGTTCCTGTGTGTTTACGTTACTCTTTATTTAACGAAACCCTTAGTATTGGATTTTTAGTTTTCATCTTTTGCTACTATAAACAATGATCTAGAGTCATTCCTACATCCTTTTTAAACAAGGGAAAAATTATTTAAAGGGAATAGCCAAATTGGTATATTTTGCAACAATTCTTTAATTGTGAAATATAACTTAGAGAAAAAATGTATTTGACTACATACTTTAACAGTTATAAACAATTGCATCTACCACCCAAGTCAAGAAATAGAACATTACTGGCCCTCAGAATACATTCCTACCTTTTCTTTTAAAGATTTTTTTCTTAAATTTATTTGACAGGGAGAAACACAGCTAGAGAGGGAACACAAGCAGGGGGAGTGAGAGAGGGAGAAGCAGGCTTCCTGCGGAGCGGGGAGCCTGATGTGGGGCTTGATCTCGGGTCTCCGGGATCATGACCTGAGCCGAAGGCAGTCGCTTAACTAACTGAGCCACCCAGGCACCCCCCCCCCACCTCTTCTTGATTACAGTCCTCTTTTAAAATTTTGATATCCATTATTAAATTGCGCCCCCATTCATGCAGAATTCATTTACACTCCTGCAAGCAGTACCTCAGGTGTCCACAGTGCCTGCAATCTGTTGGTATGGAACCCAACGGTAAAAACTAAGATGGAACTATGTCACATGTCACATTGGCAATGCTTGCACTGTATGTTTGATTCCTATACAATATTTTTTTAAAAGATTTTATTTATTTATTTGAGAGAGAGTCCAAGTGGGGGGAGGAGCAGAGAGAGAGGGACAAGCAGACTCTAAGCTGAGTGAGGAGCCTGACATGGGGCTCTATCTCACATCCCTGAGATCATAACCTGAGCTGAAATCAAGAGTTAGATGCTTAACCGACTGAGCAACTCAGGGGCCCCAATTCCAATACAGTATTTGGAAATATAACTCAGGTTTGAATTTCAGCTCACTTCTACTGTGATATTTCACCCATACATCTTGGGCCTTTACTGACTTCTGAGGGAAGCCCCACCCACCCATGCAAGTAGGAGTCTAACACAAGTGGAATACAGTTTGGATTTCACAATGGGCTGTAGTTCAAAACATTTTCTCAGTTTAGTGTCCTCTTCCTTGGGTTGATCACTTCTCAGTTCAGACTGACACAGCACTGGACTTTGAAGTGGCTTTAAGATGAAAAGAGTCTATGAGAGGCAGATAGCCTACTTTTATTGCTATGGGGCCTGGATCTCCAAACTATATGTGTGAATTAGGTGTGTGTGTATATCTATATATAGTGTGTGTGTGTGTGTGTGTGTGTGTGTCTGTGTACATACATACCTCATACACTTAGAATTCATTTTTCTGGGACGCCCAGGTGGCTCAGCTGGTTAAGCGTCTGCCTTCAGCTCAGGTCATGATCCCAGAGTCCTGAGATCAAGTCCCACATCAGGCTCCTTGCTCAGCAGAGAGCCTGCTTCTCCCTCTCCCTGCTGCTCTGCCTACTTGTCCTCTCTTTCTATAAAATAAATAAATAAAATCTTCAAAACAAATTCACTTCCCTTTGTCAACCTGTATATATCAACTGAATAGGAAGTTAATCTTTTCCTATAGAAAAAAACAGTCTGATACCTGTTTAGGCCAGCTTTGGTAATTAAAGTATAATAACAAATAGTGTCGTGAAATAAATCTATAGCTCCAAGGTTTTTATGAAAATATATTTTAAGCATAAGGTAATGACAAAAGGGTATTGAAATTACCACATTTTCAATTTCCCTTTCTGAATCTGGTGGATTAACAAGTTTCTTCCAAGAGAAAGAAAAATGGGTATAATTATTTGATGTCTTGGTATAGGCTTCTTTTGTGATTACCCTGTGATAATGATAAGTGAATGATTCTAACTACTGAGTAGCTAAAAATGACACAATAGTTTTATTTAAAAACCTCTTTATAGTTATTTAAACTCACGATGAAAAAGTTTAGATGTCAACTTAAAAATGCATGAGGGGTTGGGGTGCTTGGGTGGCTCAGTTGGTTAAGCGACTGCCTTCGGCTCAGGTCATGATCCTGGAGACCCGGGATTGAGCCCCGCATCGGACTCCCTGCTCGGTGGGAAGCCTGCTTCTCTCTCTCTCATTCCCCCTGCTTATGTTCCCTCTCTTGCTGTGTTTCTCTCTGTCAAATAAATAAATAAATAAAATCCTAAAAACAAAATAAAGGGGGAGAAATGAATTCCTGTCCCTACTCTCCTGAAAATTCTGCCTTTCTTACTCCTTTCTAATTGTCCTCATTAAAAACAAACCAGCTTTAAATAAGATAGGAATTTCGGGGCACCTGGGTGGCTCAGTTGGTTAGGCCACTGCCTTTGGCTCAGGTCATGATACCGGAGACCCGGGATCGAGTCCCACATCGGGCTCCCTGCTCTGCGGGAAGCCTGCTTCTCCCTCTCTCACTCCCTCTGCTTGTGTTCCCTCTCTGGCTGTGTTTCTCTCTGTCAAATAAATAAATAAATAAGATAGGAATTTGAATCCTGGGCCTTAATTTTTCAGTTTGTTTTCAACTCTGTTAACTGAAAGTAGGTTTTGATAGGAAAGAGGTTAGAAAGAATATTAGGTCACAGACAGTAGAGGGTAGGTCTGAGAGAAAGGAGAAAGAAAGATGAGGTAAAGGGGAGATAAGAGAGAAAGTAAAAACTTCTTACTTCACAATCTTAAATAGGGTCAAGTTTACATTTATATTTATAATTTTTTTTTTTTAAAGATTTTATTTATTTGACAGAGAGAAACACAGCCAGAGAGGGAACACAAGCAGGGGGAGTGAGAGAGGGGAGAAGCAGGCTTCCTGCCGAGCAGGGAGCCCGATGCGGGACTCGATCCCAGGTCTCCAGGATCATGACCTGAGCCGAAGGCAGTTGCTTAACCAACTGAGCCACCCAGGCGCCCTATATTTATAAATTTAAAGAAGTTTAAAAACAACACAGGTCATGCATATGGTGGATATGTTGTTTCTGGTTACCAATAGCCCCTCTAAGAAAATCACCTCTCCAAATCCATGGCTCCTAGGAGGGCTGTAAGTCACAGTCCCTTGTGCCCCACCCATCGACATGTGACAAAATGGACCAATAAGAGTACTACATCTTCATGGATATAAGAATTTGTCCAGGGTAGGCATCAGAGCCAAGCAAGGATAATCAGAATCTTTCAGTGAGATCTGATATATGGAAGTCATGAGTCTTAAAGATGTAGGCCATCTTTTCTACTGCAAGAAAGTCCAGGAAGGAATGATACCAATATATCATTGGGTAATCAAAGAATGGGAAAGAGAACTGAATCCAGCCATGCCTTTTTGATAGTAAGCTAGTATCACTTGCAACAAAATAGACAAAATGACATATTGTCAGAAAATTTCAAAATGTTGGTGCCTGGGTGTCTCAGTCATTAAGTATCTGCCTTTGGCTCAGGTTATGATCCCAAGGTCCTGGCATTGGGCCCCGCATCGGGCTCCCTGCTCGGCGGAAGCCTGCTTCTCCCTTTCCCAATCTCCCTGTTGCCTCTCTTGCTGTGTCTCAATCAAATAAAGAAAAATCTTAAAAAAAAAAACAAAATGTTGATGACTACACATTTTCTATGTATAGCTGAATTAAAGCAAGTTAAAAATAAAATAATGCCAAATTCTTACTTTCATTTCAAACTTTACTCTGATTTAAAAATATAATGGCCAAAGAATATGAGAGTGACTAAATGTTCAGTTCCTTTGACGTAGTAATGATTCTCCTAGCAATACATTTCAAGAGTAAGAGCTAAGCATACTAAGATGTTTATAGGAGTATTATTATTTTTTTTAATATAGGAGAGAAAATATTTTATTTATTTATTTGACAGAGAGATCACCAATAGGCAGAGAGGCAGGCAGAGAAAGAGGGGGAAGCAGGCTCTCCTCTGAACAGGGAGCCCCATGTGGGGCTCGATCCCAGGACCCTGAGATGATGACTGAGACGAAGGCAGAGGCTTAACCCTCTGAGCCACCCAGGCGCTCCTGGAGTATTATTTTTAACAATGAAAAATTGTCAACTTACCTATCACTTGAGAAACAACTAAATAAAATTATGGCATGTTAATACTGCGTTATATTTTCAAACTCCCGCACTGATATGATTTTGTAAAATAAAAAAGTAATCAAACAGAAATAAAAATTTGCAAAAACACTTTAAAAAAGGCATTTCTAAAATAGTGTATGTATACTATTATTATAACCTTATAAAACCATACATATGCATGAATTCATTATAAATATGCATACATACTAATGAAAATTGGAAGACATTATAAAAAATGATAGTTGCTAACAGTGAGATTATAAAAACCAGATAAGAATTTCTTATAAAGTTAAAAAAATGAGTTTTTAATAAAAAATCAGAGCTGATATGTTTTTCTATGATATTTCTACAAAATAGCAATCTAAAAATGGTTTCTGTTAATAGTAAGTCAAAATGAAACCATGTATCCAAATGGAGGCTTCTAAAGGAATTTGGCAAAAACTGGAGAACCAATACATAACTGGAGGGGAGCAAAGCTCATGTCTTACAGGAATCTGAGAAAAAGTATCAGTTTATGCAGAACACTCTCTTCCTTCTTTAAATTTATTTATTTTCATTAATTCCTTGGCATCCTCACAAATGTGGGTAGTTTATAGGGAGTGCCTCAAACTTTTCCCTTCCTGAAGGGTTACTCTACAAGTAGTACTTTCGGGTAAGAACGAACAGAAGATTGTGTGTTAACCAAGGGATGGCTTTCATAGACTCAAAATAAAAATGCTACAAGCATATAATAATTATAAGAGATTCCAGTTACATGTAAAATACAAATAACAGATTAAAATACTGAGTTTGGCAGGGGAGTTATCAGAAAAATGCCTGTGGTCTGGCCAATTATTAAATGACAGAGGGTGTAAGAGATAAGAATCAGGTATAATGCTAAAATTCCTGTGGCTATTTTCTCTGTTTTTCTGGGTAGATAATAAACAAGTTATCTGCTGATGCTACTTTTTTAGCTACTTCAGATTCTCAGTAGCTGTATGAAGAGTCATGTCCCCCCTTCACTTCTGAACTTTGTCTATGTGACAATGCTGTAGTCTTTTTGCTGTCTCCTTACTGACCCAGATATCTATCCTGTTGTTCTCCCAGACACTCTATTATTGCACACATGAAAGATCACATGGATAGTTACACAAAAATCCTACAGAATCAAAAGCTAGAAATGGTATTAAATAGGAACAAATAGGAAATGCCATAAAATTAATGGACTTTTGTATCAATGGTTCTATCAATTATTATCTGAGTGACTTTGGACAAATTACTTAGCTTCCCTAGAGCTCTTCTCCCTTCTCTATAAAATGAGTTTTATCATTTTGTCGATAATAGATAATATTTATCTTATTATGCAATAGGAATTGTGGGGGGCAATAGTGATAAAAAATGGTTACAGCATAGTATCTAGCCTCAGGGAACTCACAGTCTAGGGAAAGAGATAGCCTAATCACGAGATAATTGTCACATGGTAAATGCGATAGTAGATTTCACAAGGAAGCATAAAGAAAGCATCTAAGAATGGGCAAGTTTGAAAATAGGGGCTTAGCGTTTATCTTGAGGGCATTCAAAGAGATCACTATACAAAAACACCTAGCACACTCCCACATCTGTAATAGGCACTTTACTTTCATTCTTAAGTGATTTTAGTTACAAACTCTGGGAACAGAACTGAGCATTTTGCACTGGGCAACATCAAAGTTGTGAAACAAATCCCTTCAAGGAGATAAAATCCTGCATTCTTTAAGAGTGAGTGTTACACAGACTGTACTCAAGAAGCTGTCCTATTACTCTCTGAAGCCTGGAATTTAACATTTTTTTTTTTAAAGGTTTTATTTATTTGACAGAGAGAAACACAGCCAGACAGGAAACACAAGCAGAGGGAGTGAGAGAAGGAGAAGCAGGCTTCTCGCCGAGCAGGCAGCCTGATGCGGGACTTGATCCTAGGACTCCAGGATCCTGACCTGAGCTGAAGGCAGAGGCTTAACCTCTGAGCCACCCAGGCACCCCAACAAATTTTCTTAATTAAAGCTAGCTTGCTGTTTCAAAACTCCACCTAGTTGACAAACCATAAGGAGTCATGAAAAGAAATAAACAAAAAAACTAAGGGTAAAATATATGAACTCAGCCAAGATTTTTCTCAAGAACTGCAGCCTTTCCTGACCACTTTTTTTTTTTTAAAGACTTACTTATTTTAGAGAGAAAGAGAGAGCGAGAGCGAGAGCGAGAGCGAGAGAGAGAGAGAGAGAGAGAAAGCCTGTGCGTGCAGGTGCGTGAGCTGGAGAAAGGGCAGAGATGTGTGTGAGCTGGAGAAAGGGCAGAGAGGGAGATGAGCAGACTCCCCACTGAGCCTGAGATCAGGACCTGAGCTGAAATCAAGAGTCAGATGCTTAACTGACTGAGCCACCCAAGCTGCCCTCCCCTGACCAGTTTTATAACTATTTAAAAACTGTTACACATGTTTTTAGAACTACTTTTCAAGATAAGAAGTACTGGGGCACCTGGGTGGCTCAGAGGGTTAGGCCTCTGCTTTCAGCTCAGGTCATGATCTCAGGGTCCTGGGATGAGGCCTGCATCTGGCTCTCTGTTCAGCAGGGAGTTTGCTTCCCCCTCTCTCTCTGCCTGCCTCTCTACCTATTTGTGATCTCTCTCTCTCTATGTCAAATAAATAAATAAAATCTTAAAAAAAAAGATAAGTATAATATCTTTGCAGTGTGAACATGCATAAAATGAATGAGTGAATGAAACAGGTTTCTAGTGTGCAGTGTTTGAAATACTTGACTTAGGTGCCATTCCCTTTTCCCCTTACTCTTGTGAGTCAAACCAATCAATTATTCTGCTGATTGTAGATCAGGCCTCAGAATCTTAACACAATTAACTAGGAAGCCATCAGCAACAGAATGGAATTGCCATACTTCCTGGAATCGGAACGGGGGGTGGGGGGTTGGTGGTGGTGGTAGAGCGTGTAAGGAAGGGGCTGAGGTTGTCCTTAAAAATGGCACAGTGAAAAACAGGCTTGAATAAGAGGGAGGTAGGCATGCATGCTTGGCTAAGCTGGAAGAGCCTCAGCTGGGCCTGGAGAAAGGCAGTGGATGGGTTTTTAATGAACATATAATCAGAGAGCGATGTGAGGAAAAGCTGGAAAAGGCCGAGAAAAGGAAAAATCATGTCAAATTACTGTTTGCCTTTTGCAAATTTCCCCCAGTCCATTTTCATACAACAGATCACATACATCACCTCCCTTTCCTCTTGCGCTTTTGGCTGAGGCATGAACTGGCTGGGGTGCACAGGGGCCGGGGCACCTCTTTACCTATTGTGTCTTATAGTCACTTGTGTGCTTCTTATTTTTTCCTACTAAATTGCAAACTTCTCTTTGCATCTTCTATAATAGTGACTAGCACAATTATTATTATGTAAACGGTGGACATTAAGTATCTTTGCAGTTGAGCTAAGAATCTACATGCCTCTCTGCATTATAACAGCTGCTGATACAAAACATACTGTGTCCTAGAAAACATTACCATTCTTTCAGGGTGCTGTCTCCATCTGGCACTAAACTAGCGAGTTTATCTCAGTGGCAGCATCCCTTTCAGCCATATGTGGTCTACAAATGAGAGCAACCACAGAGCTTTACAAGCATGTGGGTGCTCCTCTCACTAGTGTGTTTCTCAATACCTTAGTGAAGCGAGTGCTTTCTGGGTCTCCTCATGAAATACTGGAGGGGGTGGGTGGGTGTGTAGATAACACATGATAGAGTTTAACATTCCTTTCTCCCCAGACCCTTGGATTCCTGAAGCTATATCATGCCAGGAAAGCTCTGGTATCTCAGCTGTATTAAATGTAGGTCATGGTTGAGTCCAAGTTTTAGTCAATCAACCAATAAATTGTGAAAGCTACCTTCAGTTCTATGAACTAGCACATTAACTCTGGAATCTCTAGTAAGTACACTCATATTGCAGAATTTATCTCAATCTAGTGTTATATTTCATCCTTCTCTAACACTCTTAGAACATACTGCCATGCACATTCCCAATTTCTGCAGACAGAGGTTATCAAAGGCTTGCCATTATTTTGGTGTGTAAGCTATTTCTTCCTGCTTTGTGGTGTGTACCTGTCCCCATAAAGCATGCTGAGATTTAACCCTAGTTGTAGGTCTAGGAGATACAATAGGCAATAGCAGATGGCTAGAATGGGTCTTCTGGAGACTAAACATCCTCTCTTAAGGACTCTGCCCCAGATGAGATTATCACAGTTTTTAAGCAATAAGGCTAGTCTTCTGAGGGCAGGCTACTTTCATTAGCTGAAAGGCCTTAGAGTGACTTGTAGTTTCAAGACTTCAGTTTCATCTAGGTCTGAGCAGATGTCCTCATTCCAACTTCAGGATCCCATTCTTTCCCATTCAATACCCTAACTTTTAAGTGAAAAATCTGATGGGACTGTGAATTCAATTATTGCTATAATTTAGCAACTCTTAAAATTTTGTGCTTGATTCTCATCAACATCATTTCTGTGTCTGCAAGAACTAAAAAAGATTCTTCTATAGCTATCACGGAAGCATTCTGGTCTTACAGGGTGACTGGAACTGAGAGTTCAAAGAGGAACTTGTCATTTTCTTTTGATAAGTGCTAAAGTGCACTCAGAAGAATCTGTCCCATGCCATTGTCTTGATGGGCATCTTAACTGCCATAATGGTCAAGTGCAACAACACTTGAGCAATCCCTTGCTACAGTTGGTCTGTCATCACATTCAACCACAAATGATAGTTTAATTGTAATGCCCTTATCTCATTTCCTACTGGGAGGTGCTCAGCCAAAGGGCATGACCAAAGCAATTCTTAAATTCGTTGTATGTTTATTTCCTAAGACCAGTACTGATGTCAATTCTATGTATCAGGGTCCAAACAAGAGAGAAATCAAACAATATTTTGAACATGGAAGGTTAAATAGAATTATTTCTTGTAACAGGGAATTGGAATGATAAAAAGATGGTTAGTAGGAGCAAAGAGAATTCTAAAGAATATAGGAAAATCAGATATAGGGATCATCTGAATGCTCTTAGGCCTGAGATTGACCCTTGTTAAAGAAGTCCAGTGACTATGGCCCATTTGAGTTCAGAGGGGTTTGCTCAAGGTGCAAGGCTGCCTAAGGGGTGTGAAGGGCAGCTGTTTCTGGAGGGTGTTGTATTGGTGGTTTCCACTGTGAAGCCACCTGTGAAGCTGTTCATGAGGAATGCCTGCAGAGTTGCCGGGGCTTGTGGAGAAGTTGCTCATGGGGATTGTTACCCAGTGCGGGCTGCAGAAGCCATGTCTGCTACAAGAATCTACCCTACACAGGTAGAGATCTCTTCTTCCTCCAGTGTCCCTCCAGTGCCCTCTACTGACAAAGCTTAGTTTCATGACAGCTAGAGAAGGAGAAATATTAACAGGGTTTATCTCTATTATCACAAAGCAGGCAGTGAAGAGTATTTTTGGATTCTTGAGGCAAAAACTTGGTAATTGGCTCAATAACCCATTTCCTTTAACTAGAAAAACCTTACAATGAGGACTGCATTGTACTGGGGGCTCTGAAAGGCATTACAAAGGGCCCTTTTGAGAAGCTGATAAAAACCATGGACTCTCCCTCTGGATAAATGCCCATGTGTACATAGTGCACAGTTCTGCAGACGATTCAAAGTATATCTCTGAACTTCGATTAAGAGGTAAGGCCATGGGTAAGGCCTAATGACTATTCTCCAGGTTCAACTTAGTGATTATTCTTAACTTTATTTGAAATTGGAATAGCAAATGTAATATCCCCAAATTCAACGATATTTGCTTTTAGTAACAAAAGTAAACATTTATGACATTTGAGAAATACAGCCAATAATGGTAAGGATAGTTCTAATTTTGAGGGAAGAAAATTGGTGAACGATCTCTGGGGGAGAGAGCAAAAGAATGTCAGAGGAAAGACAAGCAGCTGTGAAACAACTGCAAGACTATGACTGGGATTTGGACTTGGATGGTTGTATATTGAAGGAATGGGGTGTCTATTATGGCCTGCTATGCTTTGGTAAAGATTTTTGTGGTAGCTGGCTTTTAATATGAGACTGATGGTCCTTACCTCCTGGTATTCATACTTGTATGCACTCTCCTTCCACAATGATTCAGGGCTGGTTTCCGTGACCCATGGAGCACTGTGGAGATGACAAGGTGTGACTTCTGAGATGATAGGCATTCCTGCTTCTGCCTTTGTCTCTTGAACCTCTTATTCTGGAAGAATCCCCCCATTGTGCCATGAAGAGACCTACATGGGGAGGAAGTGAGATTTCACACTAATAACCAGTCCAGCTTGTCAGTCTTACAAATGGGCCACTTTGGCCTTCACATAATTGAACGCCAGCTGAAATCCTGGCTGCAATTTACGAGAGACTCAAACCAACACCACTAGCTAACCTGCTCCCCAATTCGGGCCCACAATTTGGGGTGTATATTGTTTTGAAGCAACAATCCATAAATTCAGGTCAAAATTCTCTAAAGGGTGAAAAGGATAAAGGATTTGCTCCTGTCTGCTTCTCTGGTCACCTAAAGAGGCCAGTGAGGTGTTATCCGGCCACAATTTCCTCCAAGGACTGTTGTAAGTAAGTCACTAGATTGAATTATCAGGGAGAGACTTCAGTCTTAACCAAATGGTCACTCTAAGCATTGACTAGATATACAGTTTCTGAAAAGCAGAAATCCAACTGCCAAACCAGCTTATGAAGATTTCTACTAATACAAAATTAATAGAAATACAGATGTGTCCTTATGAAGACTATTCTAGGGAAATCATGTGTCAAAATGCTTATTGCAGTCACCATAATTGATGAAGGATATACAAACTACTGTGTCCAAAGGTGAGTCCATATTCTGGGTGATCTGGAAACTATACTTAAGGATGACTGAAGGATTTGAGCCTTTTCAGTCTGGAGAAATTAGAGCATTTATTCATTTGAAGGGCTGACATGTGGTATAAGAGTAAACATATTTTAGATTCGTCAAGAGGAGAAAAGTTGCCTAATGACAAATAATAGGAAGGCAGATTTTAATTCGCTTATAATAACCATGGCTGTTTAACAAGAGGTCATACTGTAGTCAAAGTAAGAGTGCTCCTTCTCCTTGGATGGGTTCAAGCCAAAGTTGGCTGACTGCCCTTCAGAGGTAAGGCACTAGTTGGAAAACTGATCTAGATAACTTCTAAGATGTTGTTCCTGAAAGCCTTCTCCTCCTGAATGTACCATGGTATGTATGAATATCTTTAAATCAGAAAGTTCAATGTAGTGGGAAGAGTATGCATTATAGAGAAGTCAGAACTAGCTATGTGACTTTGGGCAAGACATTTCACATTTCTGTGCTTCACTGTCCTCACTACCTCTTGGGGCTGTTCTGAGAACTCATTAGATGACACATCCCTCAAATCACCCATTTGGCATTTAATGCATGTGTGGTTTTCTCCCTTCCATTTCCACAATATGGTTTATAATCAAACATCTGTGACCCATTAAGATTTTAAAAGTGTAGTGTTGAAATGAGCTAATCTTCTTAGGCTTTAAGTGTAGGATTTCATTGTTTTTAAACAATGAACTTGATTAAGATTTGATTAGACTCTTTGTGGCACAGCATCTTAAAAAAAAAAAAAAGACAAGTCTGGTGTAAGTAGAAATAGAAGGAATCAGAAACCAGATGGCCAACATCATCTTTGAAATTTGCAACTGCAAGATTATCACTTGACTAAAGTCTTTCCTCTCAAGATTATTTAAAAAAAAAAAAAAAACCAGCAAAATACCAAACACCACAAACTGTATTATTCAACATCAAAAAGTATTTTACCTTCCTGGAAGATAGTCCAAATTTCAGTTAAAAAAAGTTCAATAACAAGCATTTTTATTTTCTTTAGATTTTTAGAAGAAACTGGAATCTCTAAGTATGAGTCAATATATGCTTATCTAGCTATTCTCCTTCCACTTAAAAGATGAAAAGAATTGGAAAACATCCCACAAATACTGGAAATCAACTCATCTAATTTACAAATAATTTTCTTTTAGATGTGTTTTACTTTCTGAAGAAAGCTACCTCATCGGCAGAAGTCACCCTGAACTACTGAATTAGCTACTAGGATTATGTGTGCTGAATAGTTAATATTGTTCAAGTAGATTTAGTCTTAACCACCACAAATCCTTTACTATCTATTAGCATCACAGCCTTAAGTATTCTCATTGGAGGCTCTCTTTAAGCAATAAATGGTAACTGAGATGTACAATTGTTCTACAACATGTAAAATGATCTAAATAGGCAGCTCAATGCTCACAGCGGCCTTTAAGTAACTGCAATCTTGCATCTCCTCAATGCTAACAATTTTTCTACCCCAAATTCCAAGGTAAACAACTATCAACATTTTGGGGACCATATACTTAACAAAAATGGGATCACATTCCAGGATCATGTAATATGGCCAAATTCAACCGCATCAAAAGCATTTCTAAAGCACTTAAATCAGGTGGTTGTGAAATTTAAAAAAAAAAAAAATCATTTTTGTCCATATCATCTTTATACCCATATATTTCTTTTTTTTTTTTTTTTAAGATTTTATTTATTTGACAGAGAGAAACACAGCCAGAGAGGGAACACAAGCAAGGGGAGTGAGAGAGGGAGAAGCAGGCTTCCCGCCGAGCAGGGAGCCCGATGTGGGACTCGATCCCGGGTCTCCGGGATCATGTCCTGAGCCGAAGGCAGTCGCTTTACCAACTGAGCCACCCAGGCGTCCCTACCCATATATTTCAATCTCTTGACTGTTCATTGCATTTTTAAATGTTTTTGTCCATACTACTGAACCTCTGCTTTAAATAATGAAGTGCACAGTGAAATGCACATTCTGCCTTAATAGTAATGTATATCTCCCTAAAAATGTACATTTCACAGTGCCAAGTGAGATGATCATGTTACTCAGTCTAACTCACAAGCATAAGTGACAAGAGTTGCAGAGTTAGATGATGGTGGTTGGAAACTTCCTGGCTCAAACAGGAAATGGACAAAAAAGAAGTCTTAGGGCAGACAGCTTAGGACTTACATGGTTGCACAATGATGCCATAAAGGATTTGGGGGCTCTTTGAATTGTTCTGCTCTGCCATCCTTGGACTACAGGCCTCTGTTCCGTTTGTTGCTTCATGATTGAACTATGGCTGCTGCACCTCTGGCATCCTTTTCCTCAAGCAAGAAAAACAGGTGTAGGACAGGATAAGCTCTAGCCCTCAGATTATGTCCATCTGAAAGTTTTCTTGAAAAAACTTTTATCTTATTGGCTGGAATTGCGACAAATAGGCTGCCCCTAGATGTATAGGAGTCTAAAAAAGTATTTTTAGCTAGAATTAAGTTAAAGTTCCATTAGGATGACTAAATACTAGGTAGAAAGAGACCAGGGTCTGCCTCAGAACACCTGAGTCATAGTAAGCTGTCCTCAGTACAAGATGAAAAATAAAGGGGGGGGGCCTCAATTTAATTTCTTAACCAACTGAGCCACCCAGGCGCCCCAACTCAATTTAATTTCTTAAGAGCATTTAGAAGGTATGGCTCAGATAGGGTAGATGTCCTCCCACAAAGAAAGAGGTGAAAGAAGCGAGGGTGTAAGGGATCCTGCTGCATTTGTTATAGAGTGGAAAAATTTCCCCTTGGTCACTAATTCAACGGTAGTTAACATTCATTAATCCTTTTAAAGGTGAGAGAGAAAAACCCAGCTCTCTATATTATGTTTGCCTTCTCCTGCAAGTGGAAGTGAAAATGCACGTCCAAATTTAACTTGCTGTTGTACTGACCCCCCAAACCCGTGCAGAAAATGGCGAGTAAGTCAGTTTTGGGCAGTGGACATAACTTCTGCGTTCTATGCCTAAGCCCGGAAACAGAAAAATAACACTGCCACCCTTCTTCATCTCCTACCGAAATAAACACATAGTAGGGGCTCAGTGAACACTTGCTAACTTCTGTGAAGACAAGAAGAAATGGAAATTAACATTTGAGAGGCTGGCATATGCCTGGACTGTACCAGATGGCTTACATACGTGGCTCATCTGCTCATCAACACGCAGATAGCCATTACCGTTTGGAGAACTAAATTGAGGCTCAGAAAGGATAGCCAGGGCCACACGGAAAGCAAAGGCAGACTTCAGGCTTCACTGAAAGCCTTCGCTCCTTACGCAGTGTATCCCATGGTCTCTCCTCCGCCAAAGCTCCTGGTACCGTGCTTTGCAGACAGTCGACACAAAACATTTAGAGCGGAAGTTTGATTCAGCATCTGGAAGGACACTAACTTTTGCAGAGAAACTCTTTGGGTGGAGAAACACTTCTCAAATCCAGGGTGTGGTCACAACACGATGTGCTAGCGCCAGCTCAGCTAGTGGTGAGGCCTGAGTGCGGCTGGGGGACGAGACCAAGCGAGCGGTCAGGACAGGTGGGCTCCAGAACAGTCCAGAGGCTTCGGGGCGACCAGGAGCTTAGCCGGCGGTCCCGCCAGGGGTCAGGTGCTGCGAGCGTCTCGGAAGGGTCCGCCGGAGCCCGACGTCGGGGCGGGCCGCGCGTGACGCACTTCCGTCCTGCGCCTTCCGGCTTAAAGGGACCCCAGACCTCCCCCATAACAACAACAAACCAGCGCGCTCGCGTCGGGCGCCTGGGCTTCTAGACCCCGCCCTCCTGCCACCTGCCGCCGCCTCGGCCGCGCCCGGCCCTCTGCCGCGCTGCCTTGTCCTGCCGGAGGGGTCAGGCGGAGAGCCGGCCGCGCCCTTTGGCCAACTTCTCTGGCGGCCAGCGCGCCGCCTCGCGAGACCCGGGGCCGGGCCGTGGCCACAGCCGCCGCCGAGCAGCAGGAAGGGAGCGGCCGCCGCGGAGGACGGCCGGCGGGACTGTGCGGGCGGCGGCCCTGCCCGGGCGCGGAGGGCGGCGGTGGCGGGCCCTGCGGCCTTCTTTAAGGTACCCCCTGCCCCGGCCGGTCGCTCTGAGCGGCTCGGTCCCTTCTTCGGTCCGCTTGGCAGGGCCGTCGCGTAGGGGCCTTGTTGCGTTTCAGCTTGGGGGTCGCGGCGGGGGCGGGGCAGTGACTCCCTCCCTTATCTTTGCTTTCTTCTCCCTCTTCCTCCCGGCCTCTCTCCGCAGTCCGGAGCCCGGCGGAGCCCGGACCTGGCGGGGAAAGCTGCACCCACGGCCGGGTCCCCGGACCCCGCCGCTGCCACTGTCCATCATCCTTGGTACCGGCAATGGCCTTTGTATCGCCCGATGTACTTGTGACTGACTTAGACACGGAATATTAAGAACATACTTGCTGTCGTCCCTGTACCAGTCGCGCCGGCAGTTAGCACCTCGGCTCATTTGGGCTGCTCCTCTTGACTCTGTTCAAATCGGGGCCACCATGGACCAAAATGGGATGGAGATTCCTGTGACTCTCATCATTAAAGCACCGAATCAGAAATACAGTGACCAGACTATTAGCTGCTTCTTGAACTGGACCGTGGGGAAACTAAAAATGCACCTCTCTAACGTATACCCTAGCAAACCAGTAAGTGTCTAAAAGCTGCGCAGCTGCTCTGGCCAGCAACTTTTCGTGCCCTGCGTTCCCGTCTCTCTGTTCATCCCTTCCCCTCTTGAATCAAATAGGTCTCTTGCTAGACTGTGAAGTATTTTGATTTCTGAGGTGTGTGTGTGTCTCTTGAGTCTCTCAACCACCATTAATATCTTTCTCAGGAGGCTCGGTTAATTAGTAAGAGTACTGTGTACAAAAATATCGAGGGACATAAGAATTGACAGGCATAAAAAAAAATTTTCATTGGACAAGTCACTGGTCTAATATGGGAGAGACAGATGGATCCTTAAAAAAAGATAAACACTGCAACCTGTATTAAAGCTTTTATTGCTTTAGTTAGGTGTTGAGACTTTTAGAAGAACTACGGAAATAGGACAGTTATTGCAAAAACAGGTTTAGTTGGCCTTATTTGCCTTATATGTCTGTTAGTACTTTTATACAAATATTTTTAATAGAAGAAATAAAAACCCTGAGGTAATTAAGTACTTGGAGCAAACTAGATGGAACCCTCATTTTTTTCAGATCTTTTGTTTGAAAGTTAAGATTTACACAGGGGGTTACAAATTTGTTTTAAAGTTTTCTGATTTACAGAAGATTTCCTATTGCATACGATTCATTTTACACATTTTTTTTAAAGATTTTATTTATTTACTTGACAGAGAGAAACACAGCGAGAAGGGGAACACAAGCAAGGGGAGTGAGAGAGTGAGAAGTAGGCTTCCCACCAAGCAGGAAGCTGTATGTGGGGCTCCATCCCAGGTCTCTGGGAACATGACCTGAGCCAAAGGCAGTTGCTTAACCAACTGAGCCACCCAGGTGCCCCCATTTTACACATTTTCAAAGTGAAAAAATAGTTTTTCAAAATAGTCAGAATTCAAAGCCCTAGACTTCCATAGCACTGTTTATATCATGGCTGGAATACCATTCCTAAGTATGTAAGTATAAACTTGAGCATATATCTAAGTGTGTGTGTGTCTTTATGTATCTAATATGTAAAAGTGTGTTTATACATATACATTTAGGTATGCTCAAGTATGTACTTACGTGAGATCTTTATACTGTATGACTAAACCAAAAGGGACATGGTTTGCAATATGATAGATCAAGAGTTACCACTTTTCTAACACTTTTTTAAAAAGTACGAGAAGAGGGGCGCTTGGGTGGCTCAGTTGGTTAAGCGACTGCCTTCGGCTCAGGTCATGATCCCGGAGACCCGGGATTGAGCGCCACATCAGGCTCCCTGCTAGGCAGGAAGCCTGCTTCTCCCTTTCTCACTCCGCCTGCTTGTGTTCCCTCTCTGGCTGTGTTTCTCTCTGTCAAATAAATAAAATCTTTTTTTTTTTTTTTTTTTAAAAGTGCGAGAAGAGTGGTTGTGGAACCCATTTGTCTTACCTGCACCCAGAAGAAGCCAGTTTTTGGCAGGCGTTCTGCCTTCTTAGTACTAATCTCTATTAAATATATGGATTAGTTGGCTGCTGGAGGACAGATCAGTTGCAAACTTTTCTACACCCTGTCTCCCTAACCCACCTGCTGCTCATACACACACTTCAGGTTTAACTGTGACAAACCTGACTTTTCTATTCTCTTCCAGTAAGTCATCTCCAAGTGAATTTTATTTTTCAATGTATTTCATATATCTCAATCTATATTTCAATATATCAGTAATTTCAATATCAATTCAATATATTTCAATAAATCAAAATATTTATTTTTTAAAAAGATTTTATTTATTTGACAGAGAGATCACAAGTAGACAGAGAAGCAGGCAGAGAGAGAGGAGGAAGTAGGCTCCCTGCTGAGCAGAGAGCAGGACTCAGGCCTTGATCCCAGGACCTGAGATCATGACCTGAGCCAAAAGCAGAGGCTTTAACCCACTGAGCCACCCAGGTGCCCCCAATTTATTTTTTTTTAAAGATTTTATTTAATTACTTGACAGAGAGAGTGTGTATGCACAAGCAGGGGGCTGCTGCAGAGGGAGAGGGAAAAGCAGACTCCCCGCTGAGCAGGGAGCACAATGAAGGGCTCAATCCCAGGACTCTGGCATCATGACCTGAAGGCAGATGCTAACTCACTGAGCCACCCAGGCACCCCTCCAAGTGAACTGTGATATAATGAGAGTGGGTGGAACTGGGGGTGAGGACAGTGTGTTTGTTGTCTTAGAACTTCATTGAAAACTTCCTGTGGTTATTAGATTTGACAGGCTTACATCTAATTTACTTATCACATGAGAACTGATTTGACATGTTTCAGTTGTTGAACACACCGTTTCATGATACCTCATAGGTAGTCTTCAGTATAGGAATTGGAATACTAGAAGTTAACTTTATAAGGTGGTTGTTTAGAATAGAGAACATTTTGTAATATAAGCAATATTAATATATTATTAGGGACGTTTGGGTTCTTATGGGAACCCACAAAGACTACTTGACACTAATTCTGTGTTTAGACGTCTTAAGTGCTATTTGGTGTTTAACAGAAATTATTTCTTATGCCTGATTCTTTGCACATCTGTCTGGTGGAGGTGGATGATTTGGAAGCAGAGTCTGGTTCCAGTGCCTTGTTCTGCAGTAAGGAGTAGAAAAGTTGATGGCTCCGGTCAGTATTGCTCTAATTGGGTCTGATGGGCCAAGGGTGCATGGTGGGCCTTGGTCCCTGTGGGCAGTGACTTCTAGGAAAGTAAATCGGAGTTGCTGGAGGGAGAAGAATGGAGATTTGGAGTTGTCCTTTTAGGATCTCTAAAATAGGTCACATGTAACAGGATTTTGGCTAAACTCTGTAAAGAGTGTATATAGTCTTAACACTTTAGCTTTATGGTCATATACTGATTTGACTTAATCACAGATAATCTCCACATGAATATTTTAAATTCAATTTTCCATCTGTCAGTAAACCTGCAGCAAAAATACCCTTTCCCACTAAACCATATTTTCTTGGGCTTTGTTAATTTATTTAATTAGGATTTTATTGACCTGGCATTTGGGTGTCTATATGTTAAGCGTGAAGGTGATGATGATTCCTTTGCTCTTACGAGGTTCCGGTCTAGTGGGGGATACAGATATATAGGTAAAAAGCTGTAATATTGGGCACCTGGGTGGCTCAGTGTGTTAAAGCCTCTGCCTTCGGCTCAGGTCATGATCTCAGGGTCCTGGGATCAGGCTCTCTGCTCAGCAGGGAGCCTGCTTCCTCCTCTCTGCCTGCCTCTCTGCCTACTTGTGATCTCTCTCTGTGTCAAATAAATAAATAAAAATCTTTAAAAAAAAAGCTGTAATATGTGACTTGTGTTACATGGGGATGCTGTAGGAGCATAGGGAGGGAATAGTAAGCTCTGAAGGGGAGGTAAGGGAATGTGTAGCTGATTTGAGAAAAGGGTCACAGTGACATTTTTCTTTTCTTCTCTCTCTCTCTCTCTCTCCCCCCTTTCTTTCTTCACTCCCCCCTCCTTCCCTCCCTTCCTCCCTCCCTTTTTCCCTTCCTTCCTTCCTCTCTTTTTTTCTCTTATTTTGTTATTTGAGAGGGAGAGAATGAGAGAGAGCATGAGAAGGGAGAGGGTCAGAGGGAGAAGCAGATTCCCTGCTCAGCAGGGAGCCCAGTGCAGGACTTGATCTGAGCTGAAGGCAGTCACTTAACCAACTGAGCCACCCAGGAGCCCCTGGGGACATTTTTTTAAAAGATTTGATAACAGAGAAGATGGTAGCTGCTTTTTTTTTTTTTTAACCTATTATTTCAGAGGTAATGTTGCTCTGATGATTCTCAATGTAATACAGTACTATGTAAAAGATTACAGATCCATAATGGGCTATGGAGGGGAAGGTGTTTTCCAGTTACGAAATAGGGCAATTGCCATATTTATGCAGAACTTTACATGCCATCACTAAAAACCTTACATGTGGAATTGAACTCTTTCAGAATTTTGTTTAACTTTGAATGGTACTGATAGTTGGTTTAGGACTTGATGTAGGAACTGGAAAGTTCATCACTTCATGTTGATAGCGTATACATGTAATTGTGAATTACGTTCTGATACAACATTTGTCATTACTTCATGACTTTAGGTTTTCAGATCCTGCAACTGGCCTGTAGTGCGAATAATTATTCTCCGAGTTGGGTAATTGCTCCTGGGGCATGAAGATTCCTGTCAAGAAGACTACTTTTACTTGAGTAGTTTCAGACTTTGATCTAGTTTAGGTTTATTTGCTAGAGATGTAAGTATCAAAAGAGTTGAACTTAATGTTATTCAGTAGAATGGACTATCTTAGAGAAAACTTAAAAAAGTAAGGATCTCTAAGTCTTTTTAGGCATCTTTCTCATTACTGCTTCTTTCTTACTTTCTGTTCTCATACACAAACAATAACTAAGATGAACTTGACTCACCCTGAATTCCGTTTTGAGGATAAACCTTTCTGGGGCTTTCCTTGGCTTTTCATTTTTCAGTCTTGAGGTCAAAATGCCTGTTAAATGTGTCCCTCAGTTCTGGTTAGATTTTCTTTGTCTAAGTGTTTTATACTGTTAAACTAAAGTAGTCAATATCATTATTTACATCTTCTAACTCTCCTGATCAGCTAGGGAGGTTTGTTCTGCTTTTTCAAATTACTCCTCTGCTCTGCAATTTCGTTAGAATTAAAGAAATAGGAACAGAACCAGTTGTATAGGTTCTGTTCTGAGAGTATAACATTCTATAACCAAATTGCCTACAGTTCAGATGGAAGTCTTAATTTTGTTAGCAGTGGAAATAGCTTGAATAATATAATTTGAGGTTTATATCTGCCTCATTTTTTGTGATTCTCTATTCCCTTACTCAGGTAGATCATTTTAAAAACCTACTTAACTGTTTCAGAACTGTTGATTTAAAGGGGCTTATAATCCATACATATAAATAATTTTTGTTTTACAAGACTCGTCTTTACAATTTTAGTGCATATGTTTAAGAGGGTTTCCTGTCACAAAGGAATATAGTTCATATTTTTAAAACTCTTGGAACAAAGGATATAAATTGAATGTGAAGATCGATGAAAAGTTAAAAGTTTTGAATGAGTGCTCACTAAATTTCTTTTATTTTTTATTTTTAAAATTCTTAAGAAGATTTTATTTAGTTATTTGCCAGAGAGAGAGAGAGAGATGGAGCACACAAATGGGGAGCTAGAGGCAGAGGGAGAAGCAGGATCCCTGTTGAGCAGGGAGTCCAATGCAGAACTCGATCTCAGGACCCTGGGATCATGACCTGAGCTGAAGGCAAGTGCTTAACCAACTGAGCCACCACCCAGGCATCCCTAAATTTGTTTTATTTAACTCCTTTGTAACCTTTTTCTAATGTATTCCTTTGGAAAATAACAGGAGTACTTTTTATTTGATCATGCATCAGTCTTTTTAAAATAGGATTTTTCTAGAATTTTAGTTTAAGTTTCTCACCTCTACATAACAAATAGTGATTTCATGGTCTCAAATGCTTTTGTTTAACTATCATTGTTGGTGCTTGGATTTTAAACTTCCATTTACTAAGTGGTTGCTATGTATGTTAGGTATTTTATTAAGTACTTTATATGTTTTATCACATTTATTCCTCATGGATACCTTATGATGTAAGTTTTATTTATTAGCTCTATTTTATAGATAAATAAACAGGCTTGGTAGTAGAACTGGAATTTGAACCCAGGTTGGTCTGACTTTCAAGTCTCAGTGCTTAAGCCATTAATTCACATTGTATATGATGATTATATGTAATAAGATGAAGAAAAGCATTTAGGGACCTAGCCACCTTAGCTATATAGTTGCACATTGAAAAGAAGTCAAGTATAAAAAGAGGTGTATGTGTTTAGATGATTTGTCATTTGAAGGCTGTAGATGAATAGATAACATAGCCTTAATAGTGTTCTAATGTTTGTCATGTTTGTTTATTTTGATAAATTTTAGGGAAGATAGGGGAACCTAGTATCTTAAGACCTCAAAGCACATTGCTTTGCTTTATCTCTATACATTCTTGCTTGTCTGTATTTTGGCATTCTCTGTTGTGTGTATACCTGATTTGCAAATGGCCTGTGAGTGGAAACTCCCTTTGGAGTTTTAGAGAAAATTATTTTTTAAGCTCCTGTATGCTGGTTTGTTTATTGCTATTGTAAGGAGATAAGGGGTAGAGGCAGTTTGGGTAAACTGTACTTCCATTTCTGGTGCTTCTGAATTCTCTGGGGCTTTAAACTGGGTGAATTTAGTGGGAGTGGGAGGAAGATACGTTTTAGTCCAAATTCATAGAATTCATTTTCCAAAGAAATGATATGTTGTGTACCTTCTGGGAACCACCTCTTTAAAGCTGTTTGACACTTGTGACTGAGCTCTATGTAAGTACTGACCACTTTCAAAGAACTTGGGTTCTAGTTCTTTGAACTAACATATAAGTTGAAGATTTTTTTACTAAGGTATTTGGTTATATTGATGTCAGATATACTAAAAACATGAGTTTTTAAAGCCATCCATAATGAGAGACCATATTTAGTTCCTCATGTATAAAATTTAATCTTTTGATACCAACAAGGTGAGTTTCTAGAAATATGAAACTGTTGTTGGTTTTGTAAACTCATCTGTCAGACTCTTGTGAATATTTTAAATGCATTAGGGATACATAGTATTTTGTCTGTTTTTGATATCTGATTAAACATTAAAAAGTCAGATACTTTAGATAGTATATGCAAACTTTTTAGAGGAAAAACATCTCCCCAGCTTATGATTTATTTTTGCATATTATAGTAGCTGATGAGCTTTCCTTACCTTGGTTTTTAGCAATGTCTGTTAAGTGGGTAACAGAATTTTGGGGGCCAGCTACTTAAGTAGGTATTTATTTGGAGTGGCCTAGTTCTGTCTCTGGGCTCCTCAGGGTACCATCAGGATGTTCCTAACTTGGTAATTTAGCTGCCTCTGCTCTACCATATAATACCAGGTACCATGTATCGCTAGGCTTTGTCTAGTGGTCAGTAGTGGAAGCAGTGAGAGTAGCAGTATCTGATAGGAATTGCTGACTGTTGGATGTAGGGTGTGAGCAACAGGAAGAATGGTGGTAGTGGTAAATAGATGGTTAAGTATATTTGTATCTGTGTAGCCGGTATCTTAACAGTAGCCTTTTAATTGACAATTTAATTAGTACTTTGTTTTAGCTCTACCAGTCCTGAGTCTTCTGGATTTTTATATTGAAAGGGTACTATGTGATCTTTTTTTTTTTAATTGAGAGAAAAACTAACTTTTACTGTGTTAAGCTACTGAGATTATGGCATTCGTTATAGGAGGTAGCATTACTTAGCTAATGCAGAAGTAGATTTTCAATCAAGATAAATAATGCTGTTATTAGGCCTGGATAAATAAAATTGTGTTTTTATAAGTGAAATTGAATTTGAATTGAAATCTCAAAATCTGTATTTTTCCTACTACTCAAGTTTATGATCCAGAATGGCTAGTTGAAAGTTCAGGCAGTTGATTACTGTGTTGTTATCATGTCTAACTACTGATTTTCCAGATATTTAAATTAAATAATTTATTGATATTTAAAGTGAAGAGGCAGTGTTTTAGTGACAGAAAATTTCAGATCTTCTCACTTTAGTTAGGCACGTGAAAATTCCCTTTTCTCTGTTTTTTAATCACAGTAAAATTAAGGAATTCCTTTCTCCTTTTAAAATTTTAGATTATTTGAAGGCATTTGAATATTTCAAGAAGCAATTTTATTGAGATATAATTCACATACTGTAACACTTCTTTAAAGCCTAGATGTCCATCGACAGAAGAATGGATAAAGAAGATGGTGTGTGTGTGTGTGTGTGTGTGTGTGTGTGTGTGTGTGTAATGTTATGCAGCCATCAAAAAATGAAATCTTGCCCTTTGCAATGACGTGGTGTTATGCTAAGTGAATTAAGTCAGTCAGAGAAAGACAATTATTATATGATCTCACTGATACATGGAATTTGAGAAACAAGATAAAGGATCATAGGGGAAGGGAGGGAAAAAGAAACAAGATGAAATCAGAGAGGGAGAAAACTCTTAATCTCAGGAAACTGAGGGTTGCCGGAGTGGAGAGGGGTGGGAGGAATGGGGTGGCTGGGTGATGGACATTGAGGAGGGTTTGTGCTATGGTGAATGCTGTGAATTGTGTAAGACTGATGAATCACAGACCCGTACCCCTGAAACAAATAATATTTTAGTTAATAAAAAAATTTAGTTAATAAAAAAAATAATAAAAAAAATTTAGTTAATAAAAAAATAAAAAAACCTTGCTCTTTAACATGTACAATTCAATGGTTCTTAGTTAATTCACAAAGTTGTGCAGTTATTATGACTGTCTAATTTCAGAACATTTTTGTTACCCCAAGAAAGAAAACTTACACTCACTAGTAATCACTCTCCATCCTTGGTAACTACTGATCCACCTTCTGTCTATAGATTTGCCAATTTGGAAATTTCATATAAATGGAATCATAGTATATGTGGTCTTTTTGTCTGGCTCCTTTTACTTAGCATAATGTTTACAAGGTTCACCCGCATTATAGTTTTTATCAGTTCTTCATTATTTTTTATGGCCAAGTATTTATTTTGTGTATTTATCTTGTTTTATTTATTTATTCATCAGTTGATGGACTTTAGGGTTGTTTCTACTTTTTGGCTATTATGGACATTTTTATGTAAGTTACTGTGTGGACATAAGTTTTCAGTTTTCTTTGGTGTATACCTAGGAGTGGAATTGGGCATATCCTGAGTCATTGGGTAACTCTTTTTTTTTCTTTAAGATTTATTTATTTTATATAGAGAGTGTGAACAGGGAGAAAGGCAGAGGGAGAGGGAGAGAGATCTCAAACAGACTTTGTGGTGAATGTGGAATTTCTCACAGGGCTTGATCTCACGACTCTGAGATCATGACGTGAGCCGAAATTGAGAGTCTGCTGCTTAACTGCCACTGAGCCACCTAGGTGCCCCCTCATTGGGTGACTCTTTAACTCTTTGATGACTTGCCAGACTTTCATAGAGGCTGTTCCATTTTGTATTCCTACCAGCAGTGTGTGAGGGTTCCAATTTCTCTGCATTCTCATCCATACTTGTTTTTGCTTCATCTACTTTCTGAGGG
Source organism: Spilogale gracilis (assembly GCA_004023965.1). Classification (NCBI taxonomy): domain Eukaryota; kingdom Metazoa; phylum Chordata; class Mammalia; order Carnivora; family Mephitidae; genus Spilogale; species Spilogale gracilis. Next base: position 41,163 of record PITA01002280.1, on the reverse strand, counting down.
GTGTGCTATGTAATTTTGCTATATTATTGTATTCTGCCTTTTTGAAAATTGGTTTTTCCTTGTTGTGGAAAGAAAAAAGTTTATTCAAAGTTGACCCGATTGATATTTTGTTGATTGTGGTAACATTGCAGTTATTTGAAAACAAAACAAAACAAAACAAAACAAACCCAACAACAACACCAAAAGCTGTTCCAGATACATACTGTTTTTACAGGTGAAAAGAAACGATGTGTGATATTTGTTTTAAAACTCTTTTTCCCCTCAACAAGGCAATGGGGGGGTACATGAAAGAAGAATAGCAAAATATTGGTAATTGTTGGAGTTGAATATTTGAGAGTTCTTGAAGATGGTACCTCGAGGTTCGTTTTTTTTCTTCTCTCCTCGTGTACGTTTGAAAATTTCCATAGTAAAGTAAAAAAAGTTTGTAAGACTGATGTCCTTTATGCAGAATGTTATGACATAGAACTATCTATTAAATGTTTGGACTGATGGAAAAATGATAGTTGATGATGACTGTAGTATTTATCAAAGAAACTTTTGTAGTTTCCAGCTAAATAAGTATATTATAGAAACTTAAAAAGGAATACAGAATTCATTTTGTCCATGGGTTAAATCAATTACTGTCTACTCAGATTTTTTTTTTAAAGATTTTTATTTATTTAACAGAGAGAAACACAGTCAGAGAGGGAACACAAGCAGGGGGAGTGAGAGAGGGAGAAGCAGGCTTCCCGCCGAGCAGGGAGCCCAATGTGGGACTCGATCCCGGGTGTCCGGAATCATGACCTGAGCCACCCAGGTGCCCATGTCTACTTAGCTTTTTTTTTTTTTTTTTTTTTTTTAAAGATTTTTATTTATTTGACAGAGAGAAACACAGCGAGAGAAGGAACACAAGCAGGGGGAGTAAGAGAGGGAGCAGCAGGCTTCCCGCCGAGCAGGGAGCCCGATGTGGGGCTTGATCCCGGGTCTCCCGGATCATGACCTGAGCTGAAGGCAGTCGCTTAACCAACTGAGCCACCCAGGCGACCCTCTACTTAGCTTTTAACTTACGTCATATAATTCACTATCCATTTCCCACTCAGTATTTATATGTATTGATTGAAATTTAAAGAATTGTGATAGTGTATTAAAAAAATCCTCCTGTGTTGATTTGGTTATTTATATACAGGAATTTGAACTTGTGCATTTTAGGAATGGCACACTTAAAAATACTTCCAGGAGAAGCTAGATTATGCCTAACAGCTAAGGATCTTGGAAGGAGAGCTATCCCTTCATCTTTGGTAACCAAGAACCACAGATTAAGATTCAGTATGACAGTTTCTCTTTTGATTATTTTTGATATAAGACCCTTGTTAGTAGCCATGCTGAATACATATATTCTGTTTGAAAATTGTTACAGTTGTTGCTGTACAGTTGTTGCAAATCCATTGGCATATTTAACAATTCAGTTGTTGCTGTACAGTTGTTGCAAATCCATTGGCATATTTAACAATTCTTGATATAGCTAATATTTAATTATTTTAATACAATTCAGGGAACATAAATACTTTGATTTTAAATACTTTAATACTAGTAGTGTGAGCACTTAGCAGATTTATCATACATACAAAATAGGACAGAAGTAATCAGAACATATTTCCTATTCTTGGTTTCATATAGAGAGGTGGCAGCTGAATCTCTATGTACTTGAGTTGCTTTCCTTTAGTCTTGTGTTTTTGAAAAATGTATAGAGGTATTTGTGAGCATGGCAGAAATAATAAAAACTGGAATAGTTACATTAAACTGTCACTAAATCCAAATGACTCTTGGATTAAAATCAATAAATTGTGCTGTATGTTAGTAAAGAAGAAAATAAATCTTGTGTATTCTTTTTAGATTATAAATACTGATAAAACAATTAAAAATAACTGTGGTGACTTTGAAATTTTATCCCATTGTTGACTTATGATTACTAGGTCAGCCATCTTTTTATTTATAGTGTTAAAGGTTTTTAATGATAGTCACACATGCATTGCATTATAGCTGAAAAGGCAAACTTCTAGTTTATCTTTTTCTCCTCGTTTCTTTTTTAATAGTAATTACCTGTATTTTATTTTATCTACCTATCTGTATTTTATTATAAATTACCATTTGCTGAGCTCTTAATGTCTTAAGTAGAATTTGGAAAAACAATTCTTAAATCATGTTAGTTTTCTGCTTATCTGTGCCTAAAGGGAGTTTTACTTTATCCATACTTAGGCATATTATTCCCAACTTTCAGTGTGTACTATTAGAAAAAGTTGACTTCTTTTCTTTATCCCATTTCTTAGTTGACGAAGGATCAGAGATTGGTGTATTCAGGCAGACTGCTTCCCGATCATCTGCAGCTGAAAGACATTCTCAGAAAAGTAAGCTTTCCTAACCACTATTTGATACCAGATACATTCAATTCTGAAGTTTTATCAATATCCAACTAGTTCAGTTTTTAGATACTTAAAATCAACCCTTTTGGGTAGCATAACAGATCAACATGATTAGAAAGTAAGAAACATAATGATAGATTCTAGTTAGTTTAGGTAATAGTTTTGTATATCCATCTGATGGCTAAGTATGAAAAAGGACTATATGTTTCTGTCAGGTATTTCTCATCTTATATAAGAAAGCACTATTGACTTATCAATAGTGTAGGAATGGAGTGTTCAAGTAGTAGTGAAGCATTTTCACTGATTACTCTTCTCTCTTAAATCCCCTTTTGACCAAACTGCATGATGTTTTAATACAAGTTGCTTGAGGTAGGAGTTTAATTTCAGTACAGGAAATGAAAGGAAGTCCAATTGGTTGATCAATTGGCAAACTTTGAACGCTGGTGCTAACAGCTAAAATACATTTCAGTGTAGTTTTTGTTTTCTTTTTAAGATTTTATTTATTTATTTGACAGAGAGAGAGATCACAAGTAGGCAGAGAGGCAGGCAGAGAGAGCGGAGGAAGCAGGCTTCCTGCTGAGCAGAGAGCCTGATGCAGCGCTAGAGCCCAGGACCCTGAGATCATGACCTGAGCTGAAGGCAGAGGCTTTAACCCACCGAGCCACCCAGGCGCCCCAGTGTAGTTTTTTGACAGCTTGAATGCTAGTTATTATAATGGCAGCTCTTAGCTCATGTTCATTTGTGAAATTATAATTGTAGAACTTTTTTCTGCATTTGAATATAGCATAATTTTATTTATGAATTTAACGTAATCAATTACATAGGTTTTATATTTTGCCTTAACTCTGTGCCTTAACTCTTAGTATTCTTTTGGGTATCCCTAATCTGATTTAGAAGATCTGTGTCCTCTCCTCTATGTTTATGGTCACTTGTGGGAAACTTTAAAAGAATGCTAACACTGATGTATTTCTTCCATTTAGATAGTTGAAATTTTAGCTTTGCCAGTGTGACTTCTTGTGACGTCATTTTCATTTTAATCAGGTAGTTTTAGGTTGCCAAAGTGGTTTAACAGCCTCTCTTCTCTGGCCTCCCCCAAAAATAGTGGAATTGCAGCAGATCCCTCTCCCCCTTTTATAGTCTAGACTTATTTATTTATTTTTTTAATATACCCTTAACACCTGATGGGGGGCTTGAATTCATGACCCTGAGATCAAGAGCCGCATGCTTACTAATGACCCAGTCATGCACCCTGATAGACTTGAGTTTTTGGAGCAATTTTAGGTTTATAGCACAACTGAGCAGAAGGTATAGAGATTCCCCATATACCTGCCCCATGTTTTTACACATGCCTAGGCTACCCCACTAACAAAATTCCACATCAGAGGGGTATATTTGTTATAACTGACATTGTACACAGTGTATTACACTGATGCAGCATTCTCATCAAAAGTCCATAGTTTACATTAAGGTTCACTTTTGGTGTGGTACAATTTATGGGTTTTCACAAATAAATAATGATGTGTATCCATCATTATAATATCCTGAAGAATAGTTTCATTACCCTAGAAATCCAGTGTGCTCCACCTGTTCATCTTTCTCCCTGTGTTTGTACTTAAAAATGTTTTTGCTCTATGCTTTTTGAAATATGAATTTATTTATAATTTTTACACAAGGATGGCTAGAGTATGCATATGAATACTTTTATTTTATTTTATTTATTTGACAGAGAGAAACACAGCTAGAGAGGGAACACAAGCAGGGGGAGTGGAAGAGGGACAAGTAGGCTTCCTGCTGAGCAGGGATCCCAACACTGGGTGATCCCAGGACCCTGAGTCAAAGGCAGACACTGAGCCACCCAGGCACCCCTGAATACTTTTTAACAGGTTTTTGCTTCCATAAATGACTTCTGTCCAGAAGAGTTAAAATAAAAATGCTTCAAAAGACTGTTGTGTTCCTTATATAAAAATTTTGAACAATCTGTTTATATTTTGAATGGATCTTAAAGTGTTTTTGGTAAAGTCAGTGTACCCCTTTACTTTTTTTCAGGTAGATGCTGCCATTAGCTTTACTTTTTAGTTATAAAATATTTTGTAGAAACATTTTCCAAAGGTGAATGAAAACTATTAGTTAATTGTGATTAATCTGACATTTGAAACTAGGTTTCTAAGGATAAACATCATATACTTGGATGCTTTTTAGTATTCTTTATTCTGAAGCTAAGAGGACATCAAATCAGGTGTGCTTTCTACCTACCTTGCTAGTCATAGTTCATGTCATGCTTTCTCTGGGAATGCCTTATCCCTAGCATTCTAACCTTATTAACTTATTAAACAATTGTAATTAATGCTTCTCAGTTTTGTGCAAAAGACTGTTTTATATATTCTCTAATTGTGCTCTAATGTAGTGTTCTGATATTTTAATAATATCACGAGCCTCTTTAAGCAAGAGGCAGACTGTTACCGTTCTTTGGATTCACCTCAGAATTAGGCACAGTTCTAGGTTTTTGGGAAGCAACTGATAAATTCTTAGTTTCTGGTAGCTTCATTTCTCTTTCTCACAAAGGGGAATCTTTCTTTTCTTCCTGCTCCCTTTTATCTTTTTTTCTTGCTGAGCCATTCTTTGTTCTTCTCTGCCTTCCTTTATTTTCACTTCTTTCTCCATCTGATTTATACTAGTTTTATGCCTGACTATAAATGCACTCATGAAATCCCTAACCATAAATGCCAATCCTAATCTTTATTAGAATACTTTCCTTTAGTCATGATTGTAAGTTTATGTGGGAACACATGGAATATGTACAGAATGTAGTTCAAATATACACTCTAAATCTGTATGTAATTGTTATAAGTAAAACTAAGTTTTGAATTAAAATTTAAAAAACTATACATCACCTTGCAAAAATTAAGGCAAATGGGAGTAGGTACAGTTGAATTTCTTTATTATGGCTGCAAAGTCTCAAGTAGTAGAAATATTCTCACTACTCAAGTTTCTAGGCCTAAGCTCCAATGAGCCTATTATTTAGTTTTGATATTAAGATGCTAGATGTCTTTATGTTGAAGTAGGAGATTGCGTTGATGCAGCTTCACAGAGCTGCTTACAAGACTCCTTGATATACAAAGTAATTTTTTCATATAGTAGGCCCTGCATAGTCTATAGTTAGATGATTTTCTTTTCTTTTTTTTAGTTAGATGGTTTTTTAAGCATGGAGAGTACACTGAATTCAGAAGGGCCCCAGATACTACAAGAGTAAATTACCGAACTTTCAAATGGCAACAATTTATTACTAATAAAATGGCTACGCTAGAAAGGAATTTAAAATTTGAGTTAAATAGGGACACTTGGGTGGCTCAGTTAGTTAAGCAATTGCCTTCGGCTCAGGTCATGATCCCGGAATCCTGGGACTGAGCCCCACATTGGGCTCCCGGCTCAGCGGGAAGCCTGCTTCTCCCTATCTCACTCCCCCTGCTTGTGTTCCTTCTCGATCTGTATTTCTCTCTGTCAAATAAATAAATAAAATCTTAAAAAAATTTTTTTGAATTAAATATTTCAACTTAGCTACTGACTTTTTGAACTATACATTTTCCAGTACTGCCCTTTCAATGTAATCTTCTTTAATTTTAGCAAGATGAGTATCATATGGTTCATCTAGTATGTACTTCTCGGACTCCTCCCAGTTCTCCAAAATCCAGCACCACTAGAGAAGGTCATGAAGCATTGGCATCCAGCAGCAATTCTGTGAGTTGTTTGGGGAGGAGTAAATGTTGAAGTTTTCTGATCATCCTTTGAAGTGAAAAACAGAACAATTAGAGCTTGTGAGTTGTGAGATTGTGTTTTGAACACCTTTGAGTTAGGTGTTTAAACTTTGTTTTTAGGGATCCAATGCATAGTATTATCCCTGAAAGCTTGAGTTATTTGCTGTAGGGATTGAAGATCCAATCTTCAGGGGTTAAATAATAAAATACTTGGAAAGCAGAGTGAGGATATGATTACATAATTTAAAATCTAGGACCAGTAAAGTTTCAAAAATATTAAAGGTACTTGATATACTGTATTTTATTCAAGGTAGATTAAATTATTTACATTTTGAGTATGCTAAATCTTCTTGAAGTAGATTGCTTGGTCAAGAATTTTGTTTTTTAAAATTACTAGATTTGGGTATACATTTCAACTTCAGGAGGAAAAATTACTTCACCTACTCAAAAGACTTGAGTGTTCATTTTTGCCTTCTTATTTTTCCATCTGCCTAAAATTATTTTGGGAATTTTTAAAATGTTGAACTTTTCAACTTATACATAGTCATACTCCTACAAATTTTAAAGACAAATTATTTATGTTAAATTATTTTTGATTTCCCATTAAAGTTTTATATGACACCTTTGGATGTGAGAGAAAAGAATTGGATGAGTGGAAGGTTGCTTTAAACCTCTTGGGCAAGGAACTTCCATACTGCTAAGTATACTTTCCTTCTTGTCAAGAATCTAGCCAAAATTTGAAAAAAGGATGGATGGCAGAGGTGATAACCAGTTGAAGGATCTTTCAGTAATTACTAGTTAACTGCTTCTTTAAGAAACTAGATCCTTTAATTTCTATATTTAATTAATATGACCTCAGTGGCAATTATTTTCCAGCACTGGCTATGAGAATTTAGCTTTTATTAAACTGAAGTTTGGTTTATCAGTAAATCCCAAGGGTCTTTTTCTCTTTTCTACCTTTCATAAGAAGGGACAAAAGACTGGCATTGGCACAGAGTTCAGGATATAGTCTTTGGACACAGTTGTGTTGCTTCAGTTTTTGTTAAGGAAGATCCCTCCTGACTTGTCTTGTGATTCGTAAGCCATGACTTTATGTCATTAGTATATATATTCAGTTTTTTTCAGCTGTATTATGAAAATCTGAAAAGTATCAAGGGAAAATTAAGTTGAATTACCCTTCATTTTTTATGGCTGAGAAATTTCAATGGGATTTGAGAATAAATGTCTTAAAAATCTAGTCATTGGCAGAGTTATAAGATCAGAAAAATTAGTTCTAGCGAAATTAGGCTGTGCTGCCAAGTGGCTTTGCTTTTCTTAATTTTTTAAAAAATGACTATCATATTATGCTGGTCTATTTAATGAGAAATTTTGACAAAAAAGGAAGCCTTTACCAGTTTATGTCTCTAAGAATCAGACTCCCTAGAATGATTAGGTAGACACCTACTTGGTGTCTACTTTATGTGAAATAACTTTTTAAATAAAGCTTTGTTAGTTTTGTAAAAGACTGCTGTCCTTGGCAGGCACCTTTTACATAGCAGAACTTAGGACTGTAGACATACAAAAAGACATCCAGTCAATAGGAAGGCAGTGCAGGTAAAATATAATTTTAATGAAGTTGGAAAGCTGTTAAAATTATATTGTGTCCAGATATTTAGTATATCAAATGTAATTATGTCTTAAATTTACATAAAATGCATGACAAACTATTTTCAAACAGCAACAAATTGGGGTGGTCTTCAAGTGGTTATATTTTTAAAGTTATTGAATCTGTAAGTTAAGGACATCATCAGAATATGAGAATTTCAAAATCTTGATTGGTATCTTGTTCATTTTTAAAAAACATATTTTTTTATTTTCTGAACTCTTAATCTCATAAACTCTTAATTAAAATATTAGCCTATTATGCTGAGCACAAGATTCAAATCAGTATATTTCTAAAATTCATTTTTTGCAGATGGATTTCATAAGTACATTTTTAACACTGCGTCTCTAATCTCATGATTGCACACGAATTAAATCTCCTTGAAGAAATAATTACATTTTTGTTTGTAGAGTTCAGATCAGTCAGGATCAACAACTCCATCATCCAGTCAAGAAACCTTGTCTCTAGCTGCCAGTTCTTCCTCAGAAGGATTGAGGCAACGTACCCTTCCACAAGCACAAACCGACCCAGCACAGAGTCATCAGTTCCCCTATGTAATGCAAGGGTGAGTGAAATTGTAGTTGTAGGCCTCTTGAAAATCTGTTACTCCTGACTTTCAGGATAGCCCTTCTGCAGTAATCAAAGAATACTGGAAATTTATTCATATTCTTCCTTATACATTTTGAGAATTAGGGGGTTAAGTAGAGCAGTGCTTTTGAAAGCTGGCCATACCTCAGAATCATCTAGGGCAGTGCTTTCCAGTCTTTAATGTTTGTGCTCATCACCTGGGGCTCTTGTTTAACTGCAAGACTGATTCAGTAAGTCTGATGGGCCTGAGAGTCTACATTTCCAGCAAGCTCCTAGATGATGCTGATGCTTCTGATGCTTTTGACCACACTTTGAATAGCAGGGATCTAGGTAACTAAAAAAATTATTTTTTAGTCAGTTTCACTATTGATCTACTCAAATTAGCTTTCTGGGAAGCTGATGGGTGATGAGGGTGTTCATGGAAGAGCATAAGGCCCAAAAATTTGGTTTTAAAAAGTTACATGGGTGTTTCTGATCAGCCAGACTTCATAACAACTATGATGTATTAAAAAAGATATGTTAACCCTTGCATGTTATCTAGAGTCTTTGTTAGAGGAATTTACCCAAGAGGCTTGTTACGGCTTTGTTATATTTAGCAATTACAGCAGACCTCTTGGATTAGGCAGTTCTGGGGGGAAGTGCAGCCCACAGCCACAACACATCCTTCAGACAGCTCAAAGAGGATCCTGGAGAATTATGGTTTGGACCTGAGTTATGTATGAAACCAAGGTATTTAGCTGGGGTACTATTATTTGTTACTTTTGAAGTAAAGGAAACACGGGTGATAGGTAGTGAGATGGTTTTCTTTGTACAGCATGCTGTGGTCCTGCAGTGTGTGGCAGTCGTCCAGATCTATGATTGTGAGGCTGGAAATAAGGAAATAGGACCTCAGAATGGTGGAAGGGACATAATCAAGGAGTATGACAGTATGATAGCTATGTTAAACAGGATAGAATAAACATTCAGATACTTTCTACTTTCTACTTAGAGCTTTAGACTTAATTCAATTCTTTTTTTTTATATTCAATGATACTTGACATAAAACATCAGATAATTAAGGTGTACAGCAAATCTCAATCCTTAATTTTAAAAAGCTAAGTATATAGCAAAATATGAGAAAACTCATTGTGTCTTATTTCTTGAATGTGAAGTTTTTTCTGTAAAAGTTATTTAGATAAGGCTGATGGTAGCTTTTATGAAGTAGCTGTTTGTAGAAAATGATTACTGTATACTAAAACTTAGTTATTTGTTAAAAGTAATGTTCACAGGGTTTACATTATGGAATAGTAGCTTAAAATATTTTCTATCTTATGACAATAGTTCATCTCCTCTCCTTTTTTGCAGAATAAGACAGTTTCAGTTCCTCTCACTTTGTACAGTGATTTTACTTACTTTGGTAATGCTGGAAATTGGGAGTGTAATGTGTGTAATAAACCTGGAAGAATATATAATGCTATGTTAATAATGATAAGATTTTTAGCTTTCTCATATTCACACTGAATATATTTTGTAATAAAACAAAGCTTCTAAGCCGCAGAATAGTGCCATAGATATCTTGTGAAAAGATTAATAATTTCTCTAAGATTAATAACTTCTCTAATAATTTGAGGAAATCAACATGAGATGAAAGCATTCAGCTCTTAGCAATGTATTAAATGGATCAGAAAATTCAAAAATAGTGTTTAAAGATTTTATTTGACAGCGAGAAACACAGCGAGAGAGGGAACACAAGCAGGGGGAGTGAGAGAGGGAGAAGCAGGCTTCCCGCTGAGCAGGGAGCGATATGGGACTCGATCCTGGGTCTCTGGGATCATGACCTGAGCCGAAGGCAGTCGCTCAACCAACTGAGCCACCCAGGCGTCCCTCAAAAATAGTGTTTATTTTGCCAAATGTAAGTATTAAAATGATGAACAAGAACATCTTTAAAGATATTACAGACTCAGTCTTTTGTCACATTTATTTATTTTAACTCCAAAAATTACTGGTTGGGTTATAGAATACCTACTGTTTTGTGTATCAGATTTTCACCCTGAAATACTAACAGCTTTGTTTTATAACTAACAAAAACAAAACCTACTCATTGTACCCTTCCATATTGAGTTTTTTTAAAAGTAAAAATTGCTGGGTTGCTTGGGTGTCTTGGTCGGTTAAGCGTCTGACTCTTAATTTTGGCTCAGGTCATGGTCTTAGGGTTGTGAGACAGAGCCCTTTGTCAGGCTCTGTGCTGGGCATGGAACCTGCTTAAAAAGATTCTCTCTCCCTCTCCACCTCCCTCTGCAAAGGTAAAATTTGCTTATAGCTCATCACCTAGAAACCCTTTCACTTTTCTAAGTAAACTTTTTAAATAAAAAATAAAACTATTATATTTTGTAAACCTTTTTTAGAAGTATGGTTTAGCCAGGACATAGTTCTAGCTCAAATATAAATCTACCACATTTAAAGTCTTGAGACACGTGGCACTCTGGATGAGTTCTTATATTTACACCAATGTTTTTTAGACTTTCGTTCAACATTCATTTGGGGGGATTTAGCTCTGGAGTAGAGTTGGGGTTGCGGATACAGAGCATGAAGGAAGACCAGTAGAGGCAGTGCCCAAACAGCAAAATAAAAGTCCTGTAGCTAATCAGGAAGTTCGAAGACCAAGTATTATTTGAACATGAACTTGCTTACAAGGCCCTTAATCCCCTTCCCACTATCTCAAGCAGCTTATTAAAATACCCCTTCCACATATGTGTAGTTCTCCTGAGAGAAAATCCAAAAAGTACAAGTTTCTCCAGTTGTTTATGTTCCGGTAGTGCCTTCATTTAACATCCTGGTTGGCTGCCCCTTAGTTGGCTTCTGTACCCACTTCTTGTTTGAAATAGCTTTTGTTCAGCCCTTGGCAATCATATTCTTATCATGCACCACCCAGTTCAAAGCCCAATCTTTCCAGGGGGACTACTTTGATGCATGCAGGACATTTTTTTCTTCCCACCATTATGTCTCAACATCTGGTGTCCATTTATTTAAGAAAGTTTAAGATTTTTTATTATGTGGATATACCACTTTACTCACTCTTATATTGATGAAAATGTCTTTAGTTAGTTTTACTGCCTAATGACCTCAAAAATCTCAGTAACTTACAACAACACACTTCATTTTTCTTGTTCATGGGTCTTGTTAGTCACTCAGGACAGCTCTGCTTCAGGCTATAAGTTGAGTTCTGGTGTGTTTTGTGTTTCTCATTCCTTGGACTAGAAGCTCCCTAGGACAGGTTCTTTTTATGACAAATGACAGGAACACAAGAGGGGACGCTAACATTTACAACCTGCAATGTGTCACATTCATGAATGTTCCATTAGCCAAAACAAGTCACATGACCATGCTCAATAGCATTGAGGTATTGCCAGGCTATCAGTGGTGTGTGTGCTGGTAAATCCTTACCAATGGGCTTTTCTTGTGGAGAGGGCAAATAAAGCTGATTTGTGGCACTTGCTTATTTCTCTGGTGTTAAGTGCTTTCACCATGACTGATTTCAAGATACCAAGGGTTGGCTCACAAAACTCCTGAATTTGAGCAATTAGCTTTGTGAGTCAATATTAGCTGGCCTAAGCTGGCTTTGCTGCTGTATGCCAGACTATATGCATGTATAGTCCTGTTAGAGAAGAGTGAAGAACTGGGGCAGTAGTCCATCATAAATGTTTGGGTTGTTTAATTTCTTCGCACTAAACCTCACTATAGTCAACATTCTTAAATACTCACATGTTAGCAGTTATTCTTTTAGGATAAGTAGCAAGAAGGGGAATTCCTGGGTCAAAGTGTTTCTTAAGACTTTTTGAGACTCTTAAAGACTATTGCAAAATTGCAGTAAAGAAAATTTATACCAATTTGTTCTCCCAGTAACAAGTTGTTACAGAGTCTGATACTCCATACAAATATGTACTTGCCGGTGTGATAAATTGGAATGTTCCTGTTTTCATTTGAGTCATGATAAATTCTTTTTGTTTTGTGAAATACTTACTTGTTGGTGTGTTGCTATTTTTCAGAATTTATTTGTGACAGTTCTTTTTTTTTTTTTTAAAGATTTTATTTATTTGTTTGACAGAGAGATCACAAGTAGGCAGAGAAGCAGGCAGAGAGAGGAGGAAGCAGGCTCCCTGCGGAGCAGAGAGCCTGATGCGGCCCCCGAGATCATGACCTGAGCCAAAGGCAGAGGCTTTAACCCGCTGAGCCACCCGGGTGCCCTATTTTGATAGTTCTTTATCTAAAAGAATATTTTTTTTTTTTTTTTTAAAGATTTTATTTATTTGACAGAGAGAAACACAGCCAGAGAGGGAACACAAGCAGGGGGAGTGAGAGAGAGAGAAGCAGGCTTCCCGCCGAGCAGGGAGCCTGATGTGGGACTCGATCCCGGGTCTCCGGGATCATGACCTGAGCCGAAGGCAGTCGTCCAACCAACTGAGCCACCCAGGCGCCCCTATCTAAAAGAATATTAATACTACAGAGCAGTTAGCATAAGCTCGGTATTGTGTTAAACACTTATACATGCTATAATTCAGTGTTGTACATTGACTTTTACATAAACTCTGTGGTCTAGGTACTATTTTCTCCCATTTTATAGATGAGAAAGGCAAGCTCCAAGCTTGCCCAAGTTCACTGAAGTGATCAGCTGCAGAACTAGAATACAAATCCATATCTCACTTGAAACTCTGTGTTCTTTCTTTCTTTCTTTCTTTCTTTTTAAACATTTTATTTATTTATTTGACAGAGAGAGAGAACACAAGTAGGCAGAGAGGCAGGCAGAGAGACAGAGGAGGAAGCAGGCTCCCCGCTGAGCAGAGAGCCCGATGCGGGCCTCGATCCCAGGACCCTGAGATCATGACCTGAGCTGAAGGCAGAGGCTTTAACCCACTGAGCCACCCAGATGCCCGAAAGTCTGTGTTCTTAACAGTCTTGCTGAAGTGACTCTGTATTTTGTCATTTGTTTTAGTAGGTTGTCATTTTTATTTTGACTACATTTATAGTGGTGTTTCTCTCCTCTCTGCCTTCCCATTTAAAACTTTATTCTAGGGGCGCCTGGGTGGCTCAGTTGGTTAAGCGACTGCCTTTGGCTCAGGTCATGATCCCTGGAGACCCAGGATTGAGTCCCACATCGAGTCCCACATCGAGTCCCAAATCGGGCTCCCTGCTCCGCAGGAAGCCTGCCGCTCTCACTCCCCCTGCTTGTGTTCCCTCTCTGGCTGTGTTTCTCTCTGTCAAATAAACAAAATCTTTAAAAAAATAAAATAAAATAAAATAAAACTTTATTCTAGTCAGATCTGCTGGTCAGATTTTAAGTATTGGTGACTGAGTAAGCAGTTCTGTTTCTTTGAGGACCTTGTGACTTTCTTCAGTAAAAGTACCTTATAATTTGTTATATGCGGGACACCGAAGACAGGAAGATGAATTATGTACTTGCCCTCAATGAAAGTAGGTCAGAGAGACAAATAAATTACCATCTGCTGATGTGCTATCATGGTCTTAAAGAAAGTTTTTCAGGAGCCTGGAGAAGGAAGTGACTGTCTCTGCTTAGAGGAGTGGGGAGGGCTTCACAGGTAATGTTTGAGCTGATTTTAAGGGGAGTTCAGCAGGTAGAACAAAGCAAGTGTGGAAAGTCTTGAGAAGGCTTATTCTGGGAGCAAGGTGGGGATTCCCTGCAGTTGCTGCATCTTCATATGGAGTGGTAAAGGAAATGGGACTGAACTCACATGTTTTTCAGGAAAGAATTTGTTCCTGAATTTTGAAACTTCTCTCCTTTGTAATTCTTAACTTTAAAAAATGTACTAATGAGTGTCTTCTGGTATAGCTCTCAAGTATTTGTGAACAGCATTCTTTCAAGTTCTTGGTTTTTGTCATGATCTCTTTTATACTCAGCCATTTCCATGTGTTTCTGTGAATTTCCCTCACCCTTTTTTTCCTCTTGTTTAGTTTTTTCAAATAGCACTAACTAGTATAGTCTGTCTGAAAAAGAAAAAAAAAAACTGTTAGCACTTGTGCCATCAGATGATTTCCTCCCACAGGTATATAACTGCAGTTTCCTCACTGAGTTTGCTTATGCTTTTTAGACTTTCACAAGTGCAGTAAATATTACAATGAATCCCCATTTACCTAACACCCAGCTTCAACAGCTGTTAATCATTCTTTATCTATTCCCTCTTGTTCCTCCTTTTTTTCTTGGGTTGAAGTATTTTCAAGGAAAAAACCTAGATACCCTCTCATTTCATCTGTAAATACTGGGCATCTGTAACACATATGACAGATATAGACTATAAGAAAATCTTAGTCAAAATACTGGTAGAATACTCAGAAATTCCTTAATAACATCAAATACTCTATTCAGTTTTCCCTGATTATCTCAAATGCCTTTTTATAGTTGTCTTGATTGAATCAGTATTCAGAGAGGTTACAGCTTACATTTCGTTGATATTTCTTAAAACCTCTTTTAATCCTTTACTTTCTCACCTCCCCCCTTTTTTTAAACAGATTTTCATAATGTTTATTTTTTATTTTATACCTAATAGCTGGTATGTTTTTAACAGTATTGCTAATATAAGCTATCATTTAGGTAGGACAGAGATGTGAAATTTTTTCCCATATTTTGTATTTCTTTAAGTTAATTCTCAGGAGCAGAATTACTTGGGCAGTTGTGTAAAAGTGAACATTTTTAAAGGTATTTAGTTTTATAAAAGAGTTTTTTAAAGCCTTATTCCAGTTCATCCTGTTAACAGTGAAATCAGTTATTGCCAAACAGTTTTTTGAATATCATATTAAAAATTCATGAATTTATTCTTGTCTCATTCTGGTGAGACCCAGCTTATATCAGCTAAAGATAAAATTCAAGTAATATGAACAAAAGGAAAGTTAGGAAATACACACAAATTCTGCATTTACTCATATGTTTATTCCTGTAGTTGTCTTGATATATGTGAATTTCTACAAATCTCACATTACACACTTTGGAGTTGTATTCAGATTTAGGGATAAGGGACAGTAAAAACAAAAATAGCTACATTTATTGAGGTACAGACTAACAATCTTATGAGGGAGATTTTATTATTAGCCCCATTTTAGAGATAAAGAAACTGAGGCATAAAGAACTTAAATACGACCTTCCACAACTTTTATTGAGTTAATAGACATTTAACCTACTTTAAGAATGCATGTATACATATGTTCTGCCAATCTCGGTTTTTTAACTAAAATAATATTTTACAGATTTTTGTAATCTTTTTATTTTATTTTTTATTTTTATTTTTTATTTGAGAGAGAGAATGAATGAGAAAGAGAGCATGAGAAGGGAGAGGGTCAGAGGGAGAAGCAGACTCCCCACCGAGTAGGGAGCTGGATACAGGACTCGAGCCTGGGACTCCAGAATCATGACCTGAGCCGAGGCAGTCACTCAACCAATGGAGCCACCCAGGCACCCTAATGTTTTTTATTTTATAGCTAATAGATGCTATGTTTTTAATATTATTACAAATATAAAATATTATTTTGGTAGGTTTCCCATTCCTCAAAATTTGTCGTGAAGTTTATTTTAGGGCTTTTGGTTCTTAAGGAGAGTGTTCTTAAAATATAATTAAAAGTATTTTTGACCTTTTCTGATGAAATGAGAAGATAGCAAAATGTTCAGGTTTGTCACACATTCTGTGGGTGATTTGTTGTATTTTCTTATTAAGATTGGGCTGAAATGTTAGTTATTCTATATATTTGGGGCCTGGGTCATCTTATTTAAGCCATAATCTTATTTGAAGAATGTTGAAAACAAGTATTTCTCTTTTCAGTATGATTTAGTTTATTTTGTCAATGGGTGGCTTATACTTAAGAAATGAAAATTCCAAGAAATGCTTTCAACTTCTAGAGCATGAAAAGACATTTCTTTATCTCTTATTGCAGTAATGTGGACAACCAACTTCCTGGGCAAGCTATTCCAGCTGCATTCCCAGTGTATCCCGCTTTCAGCCCCCTGCAGATGCTGTGGTGGCAACAGATGTATGCTCATCAGTATTACATGCAATAGTAAGTTAGAGTTCGTTTTTTTTGTGCTTAGTGTGCTACTTGCTTTATTTTCTTTTTCATCCTAGGTAAGTTGGTTTGGGATTTCATTTACTGATATATTGTATTGGTTTTAAAAAATTACTGTGAGAATGAATTTGCCAACATTTCTGCAGATACTTTTTTTTTGTTTTTTTGTTTTTTTGTGTTTTTTTTTTATTGCTATTAAAATTTTTTTTTCCAGTGTTCCAAGATTCATTCCCCATTCCCCACACCCAGTGCTCCATGCTTTAGGTGTCCCCAGTACCCACCACCAGGCTTATTTGGCTAAAGAGAAAAGGATTCACATCCAGTTCCTATAGCTAAACCTATTCTTTGTTTCTCCCTCTCTCCCCTAATTACATTTAGCATCATTGAGATGTTTTCTTTAATGTAACATTTTATCCACTGAAGAGGAGAAAATTTAAGAAAGTTTCACTGGAAGGCAGCAAATGTACATGAAGAGATAGGACGCTAAATGAAAGGGAATCCTTTGTTTCTGTGATTTTGTTATCCTTTTGATTCTTTCTGTTTTTCTGATCGCTCATTTTATGTCCTTGGTGGCTCATTCTTTTCCCTTCTTCTAAATGGTAACATTGCTTGTTTAGTTAGACAGATACCTGTGTACTTGCCATGTACCTTATGACAGTCTGGTAAGGAAGGCAAGAGTCAGTCCTGGGCCGGTCCTCTTGGGTTTCTTTCTTCTGTGGCCTTAGTCATTAGCTCTCTGTGGATGACCCCTATTCTTTATCTCCTGTGCTTCATCCTGGTTGCTGGAAGATTTCCATAGGGAAATTTGCCTTTTGTCTAAATTCAGGCTGTCTCAGATTTGACACCACTGTCCTCTTTAATGTGTTCTCCTTCTGACTTCTTTGTCAGTGACACAGTCTCTTCTTATTCATCCTCTAGGCTCTTAACCTTAATTAGCTTTGACTCTGCCTTCAGTTATCCCTGAACCCAACCATTTACCAAGATGAGCTAATATGTTGTTGCTAACTTTTGTTCTTCCCCTATACCTTACTTTCAGTATTTTGCCCTGATCTTTTCTCATTTTGGACCTACTGCAATTGCTCTTTTTCCTTTTAGACTATGATATTTCATCATATCATATGATATGATACCCAGTATAACCTCTTGATAACTGCACGAGATAAGTGGGGCTTTTTATAGCTTGCTACTAAATCATACAATATTTGTATATTATTTAACTTCTGAACCTCAAGTTCTCTCCTTTGATGAAATAACTCACCTATGAATTAGAATATCCATGAGGTAGAAAGTGTTTTGGAAACTAAAAAGCTCCCTACAGATGCAAGGTATTAGCATACTGAATTAAATAGGTTTTGTAGCCTGGAAAACTACTGTTTTATTTTATTTTGTTATCTTGATTTTTAAACATTATAGAAAATTTTCAGCATGTGAAAAGATAGAATAGTGAAATGAATCCCGGTGTACTCATCAGCCAGCTTCAATATTTATCAAACCATGGCATTCTTGTTCTAGAACTTGTCCCTCCTGTGTGGATAATTTAAAGCAAACTCCAGATATATTATCATTTTACTGAGAGCCTCATATAGGAAACTTTATTCTTTCAAGCAATCAAATTATAAGCAAACTTCAGGATCACAATTTGTCATAGGTTTATGAGTACCTATTCCAGTGGTTCCTAGATGGAGTTCCCAAAAGTCCAGGATTGGGGTTGAGAGGTTGTTATCTGGGATCTAGTTAATATCTTAAAACACAAATACACATCATTTATCACTGACAGTGGACACACAGGGTAATGATCAATGTACATTTTTAGACATATTTTTCAAAACATGGCCCTAAGGGAGAGGTGGCGGGCGAGGTGATAGTTATTCCATGTAGAAAAACAAAAGTGGCCATTAGTGAAAAGATTTGGAAAAAGATTTGGTTATTATCTTATAAAGTAATTTAATGAAAGAGAGAAAAGATAACGATTACCATGACCTTCTTATCTCTTCCACCTCTCCCCTGCCATCTTAGACTATAAGGCTAAGCATCCGTTCCCGAGCTACTCACTCCTGCCATCAGTCTTGGCTCCATTTTTCCACTGGGATTCGTACTTACCTTAGAAATGTGGTACTAGAGTTGTGATATTCCATATTAGGTCTATGAAAAATGCATATGGCTCCTCAAGGTTATTTTGCGAAATACAATAGAGTATGATAAAGTTTTTTTTTCTTTTTAATATTTATTTTGGTGAATATTTCAGTCAAGCTGCAGTTTCAGCTCAGGCCACATCAAATGCCAACCCAGCCCAGCCTGCTGCCTCACAGCCTCTAAATCTGGCACATGTTCCTGGCGAAGAACCCCCACCTGCTCCAGACCTAGTGGCCCAAGAAAATCGACCCATGAATGAGAATGTTCAAATGAATGCACAGGGAGGTCCAGTGCTAAATGAAGAAGACTTCAATCGAGACTGGCTAGACTGGATGTACACGTTCTCACGAGCTGCAATTCTCCTTAGCATTGTATACTTCTATTCTTCTTTTAGTCGGTTTGTCATGGTAATGGGAGCCATGCTACTGGTTTATTTGTGAGTGCCCCTTGTTAACTTTTTGTGGTTTCTTTTAATTACTTTCTAAAACTGTTCACAGAATTTGGCATGCAGTAGTCTGTCATGACTGTTGAATGAAGGAATAGGAGTTTTGGACTCAGATATCTAGCACCAAAGCAAAGTAGGTTATGTTAAGTAAGAACGTTTATAAGAGCTATCTCCAAGCAGATTTATCTTTTACTGTCTTTCATAAAAATTATTAATTCATTTAGACATGTTCTATCAGTTATTTAGAACTTGAAGCATCTGCTGCTCTATTGCATAAGGATATTCTTTTTAGTTAATAGTTATCAATAGTAAGACCTATAGAATAGGTCAGACTTTTTTTCCTAAGTAGATGTTTTCTTGTCCCCCTTTACCCCAAGAGGCAAAGAAATATGCAGTTGAATTCCATTTTGAAAAATACCAGAGAAGATGTTATGACTCTCAATATATTAGGACATTAAGACAGCTAAGTTAGATATTAAGATATCTAGCATAGAACCAGCAAAGCCCATGATAGATTTTTAGACTTAAGTTGATTCCTGTTTTGCTGTCATTGCTTTGGGAGGGGGCAGTTCTTGGCCCTAGGTAGGAAATTCTTTCTATTTATTAGAGTTGAAATAATTTTTCTGTTGTAGGACACTAATGTTTTACAGCGTTATAAATAAAAAGAGTTGTGACATCTTTTCTTTTCTCTTTATTTTACTGAACAGACACCAAGCTGGATGGTTTCCTTTTAGGCAAGAAGGAGGTCAGCAACAGGCTCCCAATAATAATGCTGAAGTTAACAATGATGGGCAAAATGCAAACAACCTAGAACTTGAAGAAATGGTATGCTAATGAGGCTTTCGTATACTTCAAATATAGATGCTCCTCAACAGTGTAAGAAACCAGCATGACTCTTTTGAGTCTTGGAGCGTTCCACAGGTTTTTATGGAATGGCACCGGAAGAAAAGTTAACATATAAATTGTGTGATTTTATCTAGGGGAACTTAGAATATAATACTGAGTCAGTCACATATATGAATTAAGTAGGGGGCAGCTCGGTGGCTCAGTCAGTTAAGAGTCCGACTCTTGATTTTGGCTTACATGATCTCAGGGTTGTGAGATAGAGCTCTTTGTCCAACTGTGTACTTAGCGATGTGGCTGCTAAGATTCTCTCTCTTACCTTCTCCCTCTGCTCCTCCTCCATGCTCACTTTCTCTCTCTCAAAAAATAACAACAAAACCTCCCAAAAACCCAGGAAGAATTAACATTCTTCCTGAAAATAGCCAGCAAGAAAATTATGCACATGGTGAGAATTTATTGTATTAAATTGGCAGTTATTCCCTTGAACTTGTACACTGAGGACTTTATCAATTTTGGATTTAACAAAGATTTCTAATGACCAGATACATACCACTTCCTTATTACCACTTCATATTCCTTTTCTGTGGGGAAGGATTTAATTCTCTCTTTTTCTATCATGAGTTAATGCTAAACTTCAAATCCCTTAGGAGTATCTTTCTTGTTTTGTTTGAAAGGAACGTCTTATGGATGATGGGCTTGAAGATGAGAGTGGAGAAGATGCAGGTGAAGATGCCAGTGCAGTTCAAAGGCCTGGATTAATGGCGTCAGCCTGGTCTTTTATCATTACCTTCTTTACTTCACTGATACCAGAGGGGCCTCCCCAGGTTGCCAATTAGACCTGAAAAACTGTGCCAGCTACAAAGGAGGGTCTGATTTTAGGAAAGTGTTTTAAATAACAGTGCAATTTCAAAAAAATTTATTACTTTCTTTTCATCATCATGTACAGAGGTGTTTTCTTTAAGCTTCTTATGCATATGAATATTTTAAGCACAAATGGACTACTAAATGTGTGATTTTTTTTTTAAGATCCTAACAGAACATAGTATAACAATATTGGCCTTCCAGGTTTTGTTAAGTTCAATTATGTATATTATATCAAGGCAAATCTGTTTGTGTGTCTTATTTCTTCAAAGAGCTGCTTCACATATAAATGTCTATAGCCAACAGCCCAGCCCTTCAGTGTGTAATTTGAATAAATATATCTATTTTCTGTGAATTATCCTGAAAGTTTTAAACAGAATGACCTCATAGTTTTTAATAAAGAATATTCTTTACCTAAAATGTGCTAGCAGCATCTTGCCCAACCATACAGCAATAAACTTCTCAATAATCTTAATTTTGACATTTGGATAAATAATGGAAACTTTCTATTTTAAGGGCATGTATCCCATCAATTGGAATTAGTACTTTAAAGAAAAAAAGGCAGCTCTTCAATGGAATTAATAGTGATATAAATGTTTGATACAGGCAGTACTTTTATAAAATATGCTGGAAATTGCTCCCTGTAATTTTTTAAAATAAAAGGTCAATTATGATAAACTGTCTTATGGGATATTTGTTCAAGCATTACATGTTAAAATCTATGTAAATTTCAGTAGTTGTTGGGAAAGATTGCTGAAGTCTTCCAGGTCATTTTCACCTCTTTGTGTTCCAGATGGATGTCTCTTAGTTCTCAGTCTGAAACCCAGATAGTCTATTTAAGAATCCCTGTGAAAGCCAATTCAGTATTTTATAAGAAAGAAGTAAGTTTCTCATAGGGTAGCTAAAAATTAAAAATTGGACAAATGAGGGTGGGAGAACTTAGTGTGTAAGAACTTCATCTCACATGAAATGTATTATAAAGTTATATGTGGTCCTTGTCTAGTAATATATGATAATAGAACAAAATAGAAGATTAAGAAAATGTAAATGATTTTCTGGGTTATTTACTTAAAATGATAAAAGTGACATTTCAAGGGATAACTGGTTAAGCCTTTGAAAAGTAAAATTAGCTTTCAGTTTAAAGATACCGGTCAAAATATCATGATTCAGTATGAGCAACTGAACATGCAAATAAATACTAACAGAAAATATAGATGAATAGTTCTATAATATTGGGGTGACAAAATGCCTTTATGGTAGAATCCCTAAAAGAAAAGGTTGCTATGTATGTGATATTTTGACATACATAATTAAAAGGCAAAAAAAAATTAGGGGAAAAAAGATTAAAAAGATAATAAGTAAGTCTAAAATTTAGTTAAAGGAAGATAATATCCCAGTAGGAAATGGGCAAGGATACTCTAATTAGCTTGGACTGGGTGGCTTACACAACAAACATTTATTTCTCACAGTTTTTGAGGCTGAGAAGTCCAAGATCGAGGTGTTGGCAGATTCTGTGTCTGGTAAAGGCCCTCTTCCTGGCTTGTAGGTGGCCATCTTGATGTATTCTCCTATGACAGAGAACAGAACAGAAGCATGCTCTTGCCTGTCTCTTCTTACAAGAAGAAGGAGAGCTCTGCTCTCATTCCGTAATCATCTCCCAAAGACTGCTCATCCTAATACTATCACATTGGGGGTTGGGATTTCAACATGATTTGGGGGGGGCACAAACACATTATGTCTGTAACAGATACAAATATGGGCAATAAGTATGAAAACAGATGTAATGAGTCCTAAGGTTAAAACTATCAAATTATTAAGATGATAATACTCAGTGTAGGTGAAGCCATAGGGGAATATAAAATAGTATATAGCCTTTCCAGCAAGTATCAAATTTTTAAAGTGTGCACAGAATCATTCAGTGTCATCCTGTTGTTCCTGGAGTAAAGATTAGATTCCTTAATATGTTTACAAAGTTCTGAAAGGTTGGATCCTTGCACCCTCTCAATGTCTGCTCACCATTAATGCCTCTGTTTTAGCTAGGCTGGTCTTCCAATTCCAGTAATCTCTCTTTCCAGCCCCAGAACTTTTAATTTGTTCTTTTTGCTTGGAACACAGTCTCTTTTTCTTTTTTTTTTCTTCCTTATTAACATTTACTAATCATTCATGAGATCTCAGCTAATGGCCAGTTCTGTAGAGAATCTTTTTCCTGGTAGCACTGTTCTTTGCAGATTACACCATTGCAGTTTACATTTATTTCCTTTTGTCTCTCCCACAAGGTATTTATGCTCATTATTTATGCTCATTATTTTATCCCCAGTCCTTGAAGAGTGCCCAGTAATGAGTTCGATACTGAATGAGTGATTGAAAATGTGCATACCCTTTTTGTTTATTTGTTTTGTTTTTTTTTTGTGCACACCCTTTGAATCAGCAAAAGTTTGAAAGGGTATGGTGCATGTGTGAGATTTAGCTTTTAAGATGTTCATTGTATTGTTTTAACAGGAAAGAATTAGAACTGATAGATGTTCAACTGGGTGAGCTATGGTACATTTGTATACTGTTTGGATCATGACTAG
The DNA here is from genome assembly GCA_004023965.1 of Spilogale gracilis. Lineage (NCBI taxonomy): Eukaryota > Metazoa > Chordata > Mammalia > Carnivora > Mephitidae > Spilogale > Spilogale gracilis. Next base: position 17,884 of record PITA01002280.1, on the reverse strand, counting down.
GGATGGCTTGCTGCAGGGCTGATGGGAGTGAGTGCATCCAGAGGGAGGGTCTGGATTTTAACCTGGGAGCTAAATAAATAAGCTGTCAAGGTTGTAAGAAATGCTTCATGGGTCATATCCTAAACCAGAATGGGTGCGTAGGGTAAGAATGCAGGGATAATTATGAGACAGATTAGTCTTTCTTCTGTTGGGAGCTAGAAATGGGAGAATTGGAGCCATCGAATTCATAGAGGGCAACAGCATTGTAGGGGACACCTATGTGGAGGAAATGAATAGGCCACTATCCTAGCCACAAATTAAGGCTAAAGGGAAAAAATGGTAGTCATTGATGCCCCCTCTAAAGGGGGGTGGCTGAAGATTCTAAGAACAGTGGAATGTGTTGTTGGATTTTAAAGATTTTCTCTACATTATTAATTCCCTCATGTTAGGCTCAGTTTTGGTAAGTCTCTGTCAAAACCTGCAGCCCAGTGTCAGCTGTACTTTAGAGGATTAAGGGGGGGAGCTGTATCCGTACTGGGGCCAGATGGTGCCTAGGGGGCTGTGGTAGCTTGGAGATGGTTTCCAGATGGCAAAAGAGCAGCACAGCAACCTAGACACTGGTCTCTAGGTCAAATGCTGACCAGCAACAGCCAGGATGGATTGTGGGATATCAACACTTCCTAGGACTTCTGCTCCTTATACATCACAATAAAGACTAGAATTTGTACAGCCAAGCAGTATGGGTGAGAGGGTTGGATTATGTTAGATAGATAAAAGGAAAGGATGAGGCGCCTGGGTGGCTCAGTTGGTTGGGCGACTGCCTTCGGCTCAGGTCATGATCCCGGAGACCCAGGTTCAAGTCCCACATCGGGCTCCCTGCTCAGCGGGAAGCCTGCTTCTCCCTCTCTCACTCCCCCTGCTTGTGTTCCCTCTCCAGCTGTGTTTCTCTCTGTCAAATAAATAAAATCTTAAAAAAAAAAAAAAAAAAAAGGAAAGGGTGATCCTCAGAACTGAAGCATTAGAAGCAATTCTCGCCATAATTTGGTGGCATTGTTTAATGCCACCATCCGTCATTATACTAATTGGTTTTTCTCAGCTCCATCATCCCTATTGAAATTTGGCTTTTCGAATGAGGGGAGAAAAGACCATGTTTGGATCCTCATTTGTACAGTCCCAGTGGCTGTTTTTGCTTCACTGTGGAAAGACCAAGGTGTGCTGATTTATAGATCAGCTTTCTCTATGTCTGGTATAAATCAGACCGTCAGGCCTGTCATATCTGGAATTTCATTGCTGGGTCTGCAAAACTGCACCAGGCTCTGGAATGTGTTCTCAACGACAGAGTCTTTGCTGGGAGTCCCATTGTGGCTGGAGTCACCTCACCACATGGCATCATATGCTGTAACTGTAACCTGGGAAAGTGAAATAAACTGGCCACATGGTGAGTACAAAGCATGCTTCTGGTATTTTCTATCTTACATAAATACAGTTCGGATGTTTCAATGCTTCAAGAATTAAAAGTAAACATTTAAAAAATTGTTTTCATGGTAAGAACATTGAACATGAGATCTACTCTATTAACAGATTTTTAAGTGTATAATACAGTAGCATTTAAGACATTTAAAATGGTGCTTCTGGAAGTGTTGTGAAGCAGTGTAAGCCTCTTATTAAAATACTATGGAAGCGGGCGCCTGGATGGCTCAGTGGGTTAAGCCTCTGCTTTCGGCTCAGGTCATGATCTCAGGGTCCTGGGATTGAGGCCCGCATGCTCAGTGAGGAGACTGCTTCCTCCTCTCTCTCTGCTTGCCTCTCTGCCTACTTGTGATCTCTCTCTCTGTCAAATAAATAAATAAAATCTTAAAAAAAAAATACTATGGAAGCTTTGAAATAAAGGCTTTTCTTACAAAGAGAACCCAGAATAATTAGTTAGAGTTCTTGTTCCTTAGCACCTGGAGCTTCTCAGTGTCCAGGAGTCATAGTAAGCAGAAAGCTTTTCCCAGCACAATGAGGGCCCAGCCCTAATCTGGGGAGGACAGCAAAAAGATCTTTCACCCTTTTCCAGAGCAAACCTTGATGGTTACTGTCCCTCATTACACTTGGATACACCTGCAAGGGCATAGTCTAGGAGGGATAATTTCACAAGTCTTCTTCCAAAGCTTATTTCCTTGATCCTGCTGCTAAATTCTCTTACTCCAATTGATCTATTTTCCAAAATAAACACATGAATGCCTACGTAAACTATTTCATGCAATGCAGTAAACCACTCTATCCAAGGGTTCCAAAGCCATAGGAAAGTTGGAAAAATTAAGATCTGTGTTGGGTCTTTACCAGTTACCCCCCTCACAGAGGGTACATAGGAGAGAGGCTGCTGTTTTGTGTTAATTTATGTAAATCATATCACTAATATTTGAATAACATTTGAATATTTGCTATATTCCTGGGTCTCTGCTTTACCTGCATCTTAAAAAAAAATTCCTTTAAACAACTCAAGGTAGGTGATATTGTTACTTCTGTTTTTCCAGATGAGGACATTAAGACGCAAAGAAGTTAAATAGCTCACCTGAGGTCTCATAGCTAGTAAGTGACACAGTCAAGATTTGAACTTGTCTATTTTATTTCAGAACTTGAACTTTTTAAAATTAGTTACTCAAATAAGGCATGTAGAGAGTTCAGCTTCCAACAATGGGTGATTAGCTTGTTTTGCACCAGAGCTTCTGCAGAGAAAACTAGAATAGTCAGAACATGTGCATCTATTAAGACGTAAGAGAGCTAGGGGCACCTGGGTGGCTCAGTTGGTTGAGCAACTGCCTTCGGCTCAGGTCATGATCCTGGAGACCGGGGATCGAGTCCCACATCGGGCTCCCTGCTCTGCGGGAAGCCTGCTTCGCCCTCTCTCACTCCCCCTGCTTGTGTTCCCTCTCTGGCTGTGTTTCTCTCTGTCAAATAAATAAAATCTTTAAAAAAAAAAGACGTAAGAGAGCTATTAAGAGAACAAAGGCCAGTATTCCAGATAGGTGTGCCCTACATTTGGTGCCACTTTTTCCTACCTCAAAGCCTTGTTCATTCAAATGTAGTGGCTGGGAAGCTGGGCAAACATTTTTGGGAGACTCATAGGTAACAAAAATAGAGTCCAGGATGCACTGACTGGAAGTGCTTTTGAACATCCGAGGCTTTCTATTGGCACCCAAAAGGGCTACCAACCCCTCCAGGACACAAACTGGAAATGGGCCTGTTCTCACAGGAACCTAAGCCCAGTCTCAAATCCCCTCAGCCCCTAACTGACACAGTTTGCACCAAACCTAGTAACAGCCAGAAGCAAAAATAAATCCCGAGGGAAGATAACATCATGTAATTTCTCAAATTTCTCTATCGTTTTTTGGAATTCTGTTCCTTAATAAAAGATAACAAAGAATACGGAAACATAGGACTTGCCTGAAATGAGGAAGTGAACAGAAATAGGCCCTCAGAAAAGTCAGATATTTAGCATTCTGCGGCAGGCCTTAACGCTACCAGGATTAACCAGTGCAGGGGACTCAAGGTTCCCGCCAAGAGGGCAACCGAGGCAGAGCCTGAGCTCACGGAGCACTCCACCCCGAGGCGCCCCGTTTCACCTCTTTATAGAACAATTCCTCCTGAGGAAGAACCAAGGGCGCACTGAACAGCTTTGGTGCAACCAAAGATAGAAGGAAAAGAGAACAAACAGCAAGAGGGACGGAGACAAGGTAAGGAGAGGACGGCTCCTGCCAGTGCTGCGAACAGCTGGGGGGGTGGTGGTGGGGGGGAGGGTGGGGTCGAAGACGACGAGTACCATCAGGGCTGGGAGCCTACCCCTCTGTCCTTGGGCACAGGGGAAAGCCGGAGTGTAAGAGAGTGACTAAAGTCCGCTCCAGGACTTTGCCAACGGGCCGGGAGCTGCTGGACTGCCCTGGGGCTGGGGGGGGGGGGGAGGTCCACCGTCCCCGTCCACCCCGAAGGCGCAGACGAGACCCGTGCACAGGCCAGGCGCCTGGACCCGCCTGCCACCTCCCTGAGCCTGGGTACCCGCCTGCACCAGCCCTAGCCCCAGCCCTCTAGGGTGGCCTCAGGGCGCTGCGCACTGGGACACCATTGATTCCTGCTCACTACAGACCCAGCGTACCCGCCAAGGTGACAGGCACCAGGAACAATGGGACGCTTTGGCCCCACCACTTCGGCTTCAGATGGCTTTCTCTAGCAACCCTTGCCCGGAGCTCTCCAGAACCTTCCAGCATCTCCTTCAGATCTAGCTGCCTTGCCAGGATGCCCCCAGCACCATGTGCTTGGGAACCCCCAGCCCAGGCCTACATCAGTTCCAGCCACCTTTCCAGGGCAACCCCTGTGGGGAGCATCCTGGGACACCCTGGCTTGCACCCAGTTCAGCTTCAGCTGTCCCATGAGGTCGCCTTCAGTGTGGAGAGCCCCAGAACAACGCCCTTGCAACAGTTTCAACTACAGTTTCAACTGTCTCACTGGGGCACATTTTGCACCGAGCCCAGGGACCTGTGCCCTCCTTAGCTTTAGCTGTCCCACCCGGGCTTCCCCTGAGCAGAGTGTCCAGTACCCTCTGGCCTGGGCCCTGCCTTGGCTCCAGTCACCCCTCCAGGGCACCCTTTGTATGAAGAGTCCTGAAATACCCCAGTTTACACTCATTTCAGCTTTAAAAGTGCCGTCTGTGCAGAGAGCCCTGGATCCCCCTGGCTGGAACCCGCTTTAGTTTTAGCCTTCCTGCCAGGGCACCCTCTGTGCAGAAGGTCCAGGGACCTCCCAGCCTATACACTGCCTCAGCTCCAGCTGCCCTACCAGGGTAACCCTGCAGAGAGTGCCCCACAGCCCCTGGCTTGTGCCCATTTCAGCTTCAGTTGTCCTGCCAGGGTGCCCTGAGTGCAGAGTGCCCTGGGATACCCTGGCTTGCACCCAGTTCAGCATTAGCTGTTTTGCCTGTATCCGCTGTGCAGAAAGGCCCAGGACCTCCTGAGCTGTACTTTGGCTCAGTTGTGGCCAGCCTACCAGGGCACCCCCAGTAACACCCACTTTAGCTTTAGCTTTTGTGCCAAGGTGTTTTCTGTGTGCACAACCTCGGAGTACTCCAGCTTGTACTCACTTTAGCCTTAGCTGCCCTATCAGGGCGCATGCTGCACGATTCCCTGGGTCAGCTAGCCCATGCAAGCCATAGCTCCAGCCAGACAGCACATTCACCAGGCACCCACGAGAGATGACCACACATAAGACCATTCCTTCAGGTTTAGAAGAAGTAATTCTTCCTGTGTAATCCATAGAAACAAGCACAGAAAGTCAAGCAAAATAGGGAGACATAAGAATATGCTCCAAAAGAGGGCGCCTGGATGGCTCGGTGGGTTGGGCCTCTGCTTTCTGCTCGGGTGGTGATCTCAGGGTCCTGGGATCGAGGCCCGCATCAGACTCTCTGCTCGGCAGGAAGCCTGCTTCCTCCTCTCTCTCTGACTACTTGTGATCTCTCTCTTTGTCAAATGAATAAATAAAATCTTAAAAAAAAAAGAATATGCTCCAAAAGAAAGAACAAGACACAAACTCAGAAAAAGAACTAAATGAAATGGAGATAAGCAATATGCCTGATAAAGAATTTAAAGTAATGATTGTAAAGATACTCACTGGGCTGGAGAGAAGAGTGGAAGAACTCAGTGAGACTTTCAGTAAAGAGATAGAAAATATAAAAAAGAATCAGAATTGAAGACTATAAAATATGCCTGAAATAAAATATGCAGAAATAAAAAAATACACCAGAGGGAATCAACAGCAGATTAACAGATGTAGAACATATTAGCACTCTGGAAGACAGGGTAATGAAAAGCACCCAAGCTGAACAACAAAGAAAGAAAAAAACACGACGATGGGTTAAGGAATCTCTTAGACATCATCAAGTGAACAAACATTCACATTATAGGGGTCCCAGAAAGAGAAGAAAGAGGGAAAAGGGCAGAAACTTATTTGAAGGAATAATAGCTGAAAATTTCCCTAACCTAAGGAGGAAACCGTCAATAAAACAAAAGGCAACCTAATGAATAGGAGAAGATATTTGCAAATGATATACCTGATAAGGGGTTAATATACTAAATATATAAAGAACCCATACAATGCAACACTTAAAAAACAAACAATCCAGTTAAAAAATGGACAGAGGACTTGGATAGACATATTTCCAAAGGAGACATCCAGATGGCCAACAGACACATGAAGAGATATTCAACATCATTAATCATCGGGGAAATGCAAATCAAAATCACATGGAGATATCACCTCTATGTTGGAGTGGCTAAAATAAAAAACACAAGAAATAGCAAGGTGAGGATGTGAGGAGAAAGGAATCCCAGTACACTGCTGGTGGGAATGCAAACTGGTGCAGCCCCTGTGGAAGACTATATGGCACCTCCTCAAAAAATTACAAACAGAAATACCAAACAAGCCAATAATTCCACTATTATTTATCCAAGGGGAATGGAAACACTAAGTTGAAAAGGTATGTTTATCTTTTTACCCCAATGTTTATTACAACATTATAATAGTGAAGATATGGAAGCATCCTCAATGTCTGTTGATAGACAAAAGGATGTGGAAAACACACACACACACACACACACACACACACATATGCACACAGGAATATTATGCAGCCATGAAAAAGATGAGAATTTGCCATTTATGACAACAATGATGGATTTAGAGGCTATTATGCTAAGTGAAATAAGTCAGTCTGAGAAAGATATATGATTTCACTTATACGTGGAATCTAAGAAAACATGAATAAGCAAACAAAAAGCAGAATTGGGCCTACAAATTCAGAGAACAGATTGATGGTTACCACAGTGGAGGTGGGTAGAGGCATGAGCAAAATGAGTGAAGAGGAGTGGGAGATACGGGCTTCAGTTATAGGATGAATAAATCACCAGGATAAAATGTACAGCACTGGGAATATAGTCAATGGTACTGTAATAATGTCATATGGTGGCAGATGGGAGCTACACTGTGGTGAGCAGAGCATACAAGGAAAATCACACTAATTACTTTCTAGTAAAAGCACCGAAAAAAGGACAAATTTTAGTAGTAGCTGGAGAAAAACTTTCAAAGAAGCAACAATAAGTAAGTCTAATAGGTGATATTTTCAAAGAGCTTAAAGAAAACAACAGCCAACCTGGGAGACTAAATACAACAAAAATATACTTCAAAAGATATTTTCAGGCAAATGAAGGTAGACTTTGTCACCATTTGGAAGTACCAAAAGTACCAAAAGAAAATATTAATGGATGTTTGAGCATAAGGAGAATGGCCACAGACCACTGGGAGGAGCAGAAAGGAATCAAAAAGCAGTGGAAGAGTAAATATGTGTATAAATCTAAAAAGATAATGCCAAAAAATAGGAATTTGATGCTTAATGGAGTTCTACATGTACAATGAAATACAAAAGTAGCTTATATGTCTGATGGGAGGTAAATGGAATTGAATATCCTGAGGTCCTTAAATTTTCTTGGAAATGTTGAAAGCACTAATTTATATTAGGAATTAATAAAGCAGGATGTGCATTTCAATTTCTATGGTATTTACTAAAAGAATAATTAAAATGTAAACCAAACATAATGGAAGGGGAATATGACATTTTAAAATTTCAAAAAAAGGCAAGAAAGGAGAAAAAAGGAGCATAACACAGATGGGAACAAATGGAGCAAACAGTAAGAAGGCAGATTTAAATGTAAATGCATCAATATTTACATCATGCATAAGTGGACTACAATTTAAAGTTAGTATTGCCAACCTATGCACCTTAAAAACAGCAAGTCTGATGTATAAGAATGTGGGAAGGTTGAAAGTAAAAGAACGTTTGAAAAAGGTTTCCCATGCAATTACGAATCAACAGGAAGCTTGTGTATTTAGTATCCAAAGCAGACTTTAAGGTAAGAAGCATTACTGGAGTAAGAGGGATATTTCATAGTGATAGAAGATTCACTTTATGAGGAAGGTGCAGCTCTCTGAGGATCTGGCTTATGAAGCTGGTTAGTCTGCACAGGCCCTGCTGCATCTTGGTCTGGCTCAGGAAACTAACAGTCAAGAAGCATCAGACTCAAAGTAACTATTTGGAGATAGAGTGCAGGGGTGTGTGTGTGTGTGTGTGTGTGTGTGTGTGTGTGTGTGTGTGTGTGTGTGTGTTTTAGGGGCAATTACAGGGATGGAGTAGCAGCATTCAAAAGGACAAGAAACATAACACATAACATTTTCTTTTAATAAATCAAGCAAATGCTGGCACTCCCAGCTGTGCATTTTTTGGTCAGAACATTAAGAAATATTATTACTAGATCACACTCATCAAATGTTGACTCTTTAAGTGCCTTGCAGGTATTCATTTATTTAATTTTACGGTGACCCTAGGATGTAGGTATGTTTATTACCATTTCTATTTTACAGATGGAAAAGCCAGCAACTGGCAGAGCTGGTATTCAAAGCAAGGCAATCCCCTGTCTCCGCTCTAAGCACTATGCACTATGGCTTCTGGTGTTGACAGCGTGCCTGGCGTTTTGGATAAATGTTACCATACCTCTCATGAACTCTTCCTTTTCAGTGACTTCAGTTTCAATGAAATTGTGCACAGTGGCATAGAGAGGAGCATGAGAGGGAATACATATTTATTGGGGGCCTACTATAAATCCAGGGCTCATCAGGGTATGTTAGGACAACCTTAAATGTAAATGTGACTATATTACCCTCATTTTGAATATGAGGAGAATAAAAGTTAGTAACGTTCAAAGGTTGAACAGGCCACATTGAATATGAACAGAGAAGGAATTCTCTCCTGGTCCATCTGACTCTAAAGTCTCTCTGCTCAATAAACCACGTTGACTTGTCATACTTTGAAATTAGTCAACTGATTAAATTGGCATGTTTCTTCAAGATCGTCAAATTCTGCTATGTAACTAGTCTTGTGCCCCCAATAACAGCAACTAGAGAGGCAGCGATAGCGTTGTTGCACTTCCTTATTTCCCCACTAGATGGTGATGTCCCACTGCGTATCTCTATGGTTTCAAGTCCTGGAGGAAGATTACTCAGCGCTTGGGGGCACTGCGGCGTAGGATGCTCCGTCACAGTACTATGAGAAAGCGCTCGTGGGGAACCTCTCTCTTGGCCCTGACGGTCTGGCTTTTATCCTAAACTCGGGGAAGGCTGGAGACCGTGGACCCCAGTCAGCTCCAGGACAGGCGGTTTTGACAGCCTAGTCTTCTCTCAGTTGTGGGTTGAACTCCTCCGCCAAGCCCTAGTGAGTGGACTTGGGTACACAATACCCACAGTGGGGCTCCCCTACCTCAGAAGTTCCTGAAAACGAGGTGAGCTTTCTGGGCTTCTAGGAGCTCGGCACTGTGGTAGAGGCTCAGGAGACCTTGGAATTAAAAATTGGACACAGGACAGTCCTGCCCCTGCTCAACTACTTCCTTATCCTCCTCTTGCTCCTGGGGATTTGCTTAAGGTGACAGTGTCATTTCAGATAAGAACCCATATCACAGCTCTTCCCTGATGTGCTGGCAATGATCTGAAGAACTGCCTTCAATAAAACTGTTTTGGGGAGATTGCCGTAAACTCCATGGGTTTAACTGTTTTACTCTGTTCAAAAGCATTAAGGATATGAAAGACAAAGACAGAAGAACAGCCCCAGATGGAGATGTGGCATCTAAAGGCAATGTGTGATCCTGGACCAGAAAAGGGGCATTAATGGGCAGTTGGTGACATTTGAAGATAGTTTGTAGATTAATTAATAGTATTCCTTCCAAGTTAGTGTCTTGGTTTTGATCATTGTACTATGGCTATGTAAAAGGTTAACATTTTGGGAAGCTGGGTGAAGGGTGCACTATTTTTGCAACTTTTTGCCCGGAATTATTTCAAAATTGAAGGTTCAATAGGAAAAAAAATATAGAAAAACATGACCTTAATTATCATTATGGAGTATTTCAAACATACAGAGAAATACAGAGAGTAAGAACCACTTGTGCACGTGCCTCAAGGGTGCTGTGGGGGGGGGGCAGAGAGGCGGGTGGTTCTGGAAGAAGCTAAGCACTATTGCCTCACTACCGTCCTGTGTAGAGTTGACTCCTGGCAGTTGAATCAGACCATTATTTTTCAGGCGGAGGTTATTTAAATTTTTGACAGCCTCTGTTCTGGACAAATTCACAGAAAACCCACCGTAAGGCCAGTTTTTGGTAGTGAGATAACTCTCTGCCTCTTGCCTTAAATCCACAGTTCCCTTGGGAGACAATTTTCTTCAGTCCTCAGCTCTTATTATAGGGGTTTAAGTATTACTGTCTAAAACTCAAGCATATAGATAAAGATGGCCGCAATTGCTTTGATACTTCTTTTGATCTTTTCCTTTAGCTTCTTTAACTTGAAAAAATGAGTGTTTAATTTTAGAACAGTTTTAGGGTTACAGAAAAAATTGCAAAGATAGTGCAGAGAGTTCCCATGTACCCTGTACCCAGTTTCCCCCATTATTAACAGCTGACACTAGTACGGTATATTTATTGCAATTAATAAGCCAATACTGATATGTAGTTTTTCACTAACATCCATACTTTATTCAGATTTCCTTAATATTTACCTAATGTCCCTTTTCTATTCCAGAATCCACTCTAGGATATCACATTACATTTAGTTGTCATGTCTACTTAAACTAGGCAGTGACAGTTTCTCAGACTTTACTTGTTTTTGATGACCTTGACAGTTGGAGAGGTGCTGGTCAGGTATTTTGCAGGATGGCCCTCGTTTGGGATTTGTCTGATGTTTTCCTCATTAGACTGCGGTCATGTGTGTTTTGGGAGATGATCACGAGGTAAACTGCCCTTTTCTTCACCTCATATCAAGAGTGCATACCATCAACATGGCTTATCACTCTTGACGTTAACTGTGATCACCTGCTTGAGGTAGTGTTCGTCAGATTTCTTCACTGTGAAGTTATTCCCTTGCAATACTTTGCTCTTTGTAAGGAAGTCAGCATGTATAGCCCACTCTTAAATAGTAGGGAGTTCTGCTCTACCACTTTGCAGATGGAGTATATTACCTAAATTATTTAGAAGTCTTCCACATGGAAGATCTGTCTTTTCTCTCCCATTTATTTTCCCACTCATTTGTTTATGTCTGTGGGGCTCAGGGATCTTAACCTATTTTATACTTTGGGTTTTAATCCAATACTACTTTATTCTGTTGCTCAAATTGTTCCAGCTTTTGCCATCGTGAGTGCTTTTAGGTGGCTCCTGTGTCCCTTTGACATACTCCCATCACTGGGATCTTTTTTTTTGAAGTGAGATTTTTCTTTTTTTCTCTCTCTCTTCCCTTACTTCCTGGCATAACAGGGTGCTCCAGACACATCTTGTAAATGTCTGCCCACCACCCTAGAATTAGCCATTTCTTCCAGGAGCTCTTGGGAGATATTTACTTCCTTGATAATGGTTAGAATTTTCTCAGGAGGGAAGTTGCTGATGGATTGATGGAACCAGGCACTATTTGATATCATGAAATGTCACGTTCCCCACCAGCAGAGAAGACGCAACACATGGGTCGAGGTTGAAGCTCCCGTTTTTTCTCCGGTTCCTTCCCCTCTCGTCTCTCCTCTCCCCCCTTGCCATCCCGCCTGCCTCGAGGCTTTCTAGCCCCCCTTTTTTATATAGTATCCCAGCCAATCAGAGAGGAGATCACGTGGGACATGGACTGCACGGCCAGCAGGCATTGGTGGCGCCAGTGATCACGCACTGAGCACGGACCCACGTATGAGGCTTGTGGTCACAAGATCTTCAGGGCGGGCGCTTCCTGGAGCTGCTTCCTGCGCTGGGCACCATCCTTGGGGTGAGCCCCGACACCAGGTACAAAATCCGGGCAGGCTGAGTGAGGTATGCCTTGTTGAAAGGAAGCCGCTTCTCCCACTCTCCCCAACTGTTAGCCCGCAGACCATGGGCCAGTGTCGCCAGCTCTTCCAATGGACACACGCGCACACATGGCTGCTGTCTTCCACCTAGACACACACGTGCCCCCGACAATGAAAATTAATTGTATCTTTCCTTCTAGATTTTGCATACAAAAGGCAGTAATTTAAAAAAAGATGAAAGAAGGAATGCATCTGGGGAGTCAATCAACAATGGTCTGTCTAGAATGAATATGATTTGGGTGCTTCTCTCACACAATTAGGTTTTTGCTTCCTAGCCAATTTGTTTTTATAAAGAAAAGCAAGGGAGTGATTAACACAAAAGTCAGGAAGGGGTTGTCTCTTGGGGAAGCATGCTATTGCGGAGGCTGATGTGATGGGCAGCACCATTTTGGTATAAAGAGAGGCCGCATCTGCCAACCACCTTTACTGTAAATTTGAGGCCATGTGGCAGTTCTCACCAAGAAAGCGAAGATGTGTCACTTCTTGAGAAAGGCAGTTAAAAGGAGATGTGGGTTCTCCATGCTCTCTTCCTTGTCATTCTTTAGTAGAGGCAGAAAAAAAAAGTCCAGGATGGCAAAATCGTAAGATGGAAACACCCCAAAATTACATCATAGAGAGTTCCTTAGGCTGCATGGGCTGATATGAATGGAATATACATGTGTATATTCACATCTGTATGTGAATTTTAATCTAATAAGATTATGGGATCTGTCTGTTGGTGCCACAATATATGAAGGGGCCTTCTAAGGTATTCATAATATTCTCTTTCTTAAACTGGGTGATAGGTACATGAGTGTTAATTTTGTTATTATTCTTTAAACTTCATGTACGTTATATATTTTTCTGTATGTAAAATACCTTTCACAATAAATGTTTAAAGTCACCCTCTTCTGTACATTGTTGACCACCTTGAATTGAATTAGTTGATCCTGTTAATTTGATTAGGAGTGTAAAGTGGAATAGTGTTTTGGGAAAGTTTTTCACACTATATCTCAGCAAGCTAAACATTATCCTTTTTTAATGATTTTTTAATTTAAATTTTATTTTTTCAGTGTTCATAAACATTATCTTCTAATTCAGTAGTTACACTAAAAATGATGAATCTATAGAAATAATTCTAAACATTGGAAAAATTTTATGCAGAAAGATGCCACTCATTGCAGTATTATTAATAATCATGAAAAACGGAAAGAAAAGAGCATGGTTTGTTAAAATGGTTTGTTAAAAATAGTGAGTCCACCTGAAGGAATGTCACTCAGCTTTTCTGAATGGTGGTTGTATGGCCTATGCGTAACCTCAAAAATGCATGTGCTACGCTAGATGAAAAAGGACATAATACAAAATCTTGTCTATTGGATGCATATAGTTATATTAAAAAACTGTGAAACAAAAAGCTCTGTGCTTCATATCTGCCAAGTCCATTTTATGCCTAAGTGTTCTTTAGGCCATTACTGTGAACAACAATGATAACTTAGGCATCATCCAATGTGTATACTTTATGTTTAGAAGGAAAATAGAAATATGTGTGTTTGAAGTTGGAGATGAGATACTTTTCTTCTTCTAGAGTAGTTAGAAAAATTCAAACACAGATTTAATAAATCTGATTGAGTTCAGCAATACAGCTGGAAGAAGTGAACCCATTTGTGTTTAAGGCTGGAGAAGGGAAGAGTGGAAAGGCAGGGTTGTGAAGGGGATAGGGACAAGGTTCATTATGGTCCAGTGGTTAGAACTGTGACAGATGGCAGTACTCAGCTCTTTGTCAGATGAGTGGAAGAGGACCTCTAAAGTTTCTCCCCTTGTGTCTGTGACCTTGCATTCTATCATCTGAAAAGAAATTACAAGACTTCATTGTGTTTCTTTTTTTCTAAGGCTTTTTGTCCATCAAGGTTTTCTTATGAAGACAGAAGACTCATGGATGAAAAAGTGAGTTCCTAAGAAAATGGCTAAGCCTACCGACCCTGCTCCCCTTCTTTCCCACTGAGAGAGCAAACCACCCTTCGATACTATCGTAAGTTTAGTCCTTTCTATCTGTTGTTTACTCTCTCAGTTAAGCTACTACGTTCTAAAACAGTAAGACATTTGATCACTTCTCAAAGTTCTTTAAATGCCTTCCAAATCTTCCTCTTTGGAAGGCTGCCAGGGTGACGGAATCTCAGATCACAGACACAGATAAGATGGACAAAGAAAGAAAGATACAAGAAGGAGGTAAAAATGTCCATAATGAACTCACGCATTTTGAGGAAACCTCTAATCTAATGAGAATGGATTTTGTTGAGAAGGCTGTACATGAACAATTAATTATTCATGGCAGAGACGTCATTAGGATTTCATTTTGTTTAAAGGCCTCTAAGTGACTCATGCAATTGGGTTAAGCTGGAGAAGAATTTCAAGAATGAGACAAGGGAAAGCTTTTCATTATATTGACTTTTCATAATATTTTTGAGATAGTCCTTATGACTTGGCACATAAATTACACTCCAACTAAAAATGTCCAATGGTTTGCCTGGGCAAGAGTTTTTGCATGGGTGGATGCTGAACCATATGGTGAGATGGAAACAGACCGAGAGATTTCTGAAAGGATTAGGAGATTTATTCCAGAATTTCATGATAATTCAGTTTGGCTTTTTGGTTACTTTGGGAATGTGAGGAGTCTCCTTGAAATGATAACAAGATTTGTACAACCTGTGATATTTATGCCCAGTGATTCTCTCCCCAAGGCAATATGGGAGATGAGTGCCTGTTCATTTACAGTAAGTGTGAAGTAAGATATTTTCACAAAAACCCTAGAGATCCGGAGTATTATAGGCCCTATTGTTGGCTTATCTTAAAGGTAAATATCAGAAATTAGTGTCAGGTTAATTTTAATGTGGGATTGGCTGTAAGCATAAAGCTAGACATAGGGTAAATTTATAGAGAGGCATTGCATACAGGATCAACTTCAATGGGTACATAAGAAATATTAGTTGAATTAATTCAAGAGTTTTTGTCTACTTTGTTTATATCCCAAGCATCCAGGACAGTACCTTGCACATAGTAGGTGCTCAGTAAGTATTAGTTGTTGAAAAATGTTGAGGTTGAAGTAGTAAATCAGAACATGTCTGTGTGGGGAATGTGATGCTAACCTGGGATGGTGGTTGCAGGGAAGGATTGGTAAAAGGGATGCTTTCTGCCTGATGGGGAAGGCATTGCCCTATAATTCCTTTAGGATAATGAAGTGTTAGTGTTAGCACCCTAGGCTTGCAGGGTGGAGTGGTAAAGAAAGAGATTCAGATGTGAAGTAGGAAACCCTAAGGGTGAGGTTTTAGCTGGCTCCTGGGCCAATAACCATAGCAGTGACACAGCCACCATAGGCAAAGATCTTCTTCATGTTGCAGTAGGAGGGAAAGAATCTATAAACAATAAATGTAACAAATAAGTGAATTGCATACCAGAAGGTAGTAAGTACTATAGAAAAAAAATTTAAATAGTGGTATGCCTAGTATGACTTCACTTACAAAATACTTTCCTCATTTTCAGAAACCTGTCAAGTGAAAATGAAGTATTCCCTTATCTTTATACATTTCCAGTGACAAATCATTATAACCGTGGATTAGCTGATGATGATATCAAGCCAAAATGTCCATGGCTTTTATACAGTGGTAGCTCTGATTTTTCAGCAGCAGAAAAGTTCTCTGAGTGGCTTCCTTATTTGAATATCACAGTGAACAGTGTTCTGTATGTGTTTATCTATCTCAGCCTCTCTGTACCTCTGTGTAACACAGAGTGGCAAGGTGGCATGTCGCCTTCTTAGCTTGACACATACCATAGCTAGAATTCCATGGCACCGTTTACACATTTTATAGCTAAATGTTTAGGCCTTGAGAACAGGCCTTCCTCTCTTGAAATCAAATACTTTGCTTTCAACACTGCTTCCTTCATGTGGGGTGAAGAGAAGTCTTACTTCTGAGGTGGGCCCCAGGGCTCTGGCCCTGAGTGAATCATAAGCACTGGATGAAGCAGGGGCTGGGTTCAAAAGAAATGTTTCTTCTGTAAGTTTCGTTTGCAGTTAGATGCAGAGAATTTGTTTTCCTACCAACCAGTCACATCAGAGGGTGTGGGAAGGGAGACCAGTGTTTGTGATGGAGTCTCAAGACTGTTCTACACTGATTTAGCTTATTGGTAATGATTCAGAAGTCCTAAGAATATTAAGAGTCTGGAACCCAGTAGTTTATCATAAAGATTTGGGCTTTTGTTTTCTTGATCCTTTGCTGGGAAAAATAGAATTAGTCAAGCTGCCTTTCTTTCTGTATCTCAATCCTATACAGTCCTTCCTACCTTCCACGTTTTAGAATGAGGTTAGCTATTTTTTTCTCCTTTACTCATTCAAATCAAGGAAGCACTTCAGTCAGAGGTCTGAACACTAAATCTCTTTTCTCTGAACCATAGAGGAATAAGCTAGAAGTTTCATGCATTATTTCCTTTACCAGTGGCATTCCCTTATTGCTGGAAAGAAAATGTCTGATGATAAACCTGGATAGAGGGGGAATCAGTGCAATGTGGGTTCTTTGGAAATGTGTGAGTGGTGTGCAGTAGATGCTGGTTTCCATCTCATGCCCTTTCTGCTTGCATGCACTGTGAGTGAATCACCTGCAGAGGTGCTGGGGAAGGAGAGCCCAGCCACTGCCTCCAGGTGCTCCAAATGCCACTTCCACATTCTGATTACTATTAGGCATGGGGCCAAAGGTTCATCTTCTAACTACTGAGATTCTTCGATCTGTGGGAGAAAAATGAAAATTTTAATTTATCCTCGGAGAAAAATGATGTCAATCAAACTTATACTTTTAAGCCAGGCTGACTTGTCCACACACCATGAGAGCAGTTGGCAAATAGGGACACAGTGGGTATGTTAGCTTAATGGATTCAATTTTCAGGTGCTTAATTCCAGTTCCATCCCAGTTATACTTGGCTTCTGCTACTGGTTTGGTCTCACAGCGTCAGCCCTACTTTTGCTGCATGGGTTTTGTGTTTGAACTTTATTTCCTCAATTTTGACTCTCAGATGGCCCAAGAACTCAAGTTCTGGCCATCCTCCTCTCTAGATCGCTTCAAGTAGATTGAACCTAAACCTAGGGTCTGAGAATCAAATACCCACCAGGGCTCTGGATAGGCCACCTTATTTGCCTGGATATTTGGGTTTCAAACAATAAGAACAATGCCGATTCCCAACCAGCACAACTACGGTCCTCATTGAAGGTATTTGGAGTGCACTGAGAAGTCTTGTCCATTTACTGCAGCCTGAGGTTGCAAACTCAAGCCTTCTTTTTTTTTTTTTGTAAAGATTTTATTTATTTATTTGACAGAGAGAAACAAACAGAGAGAGGGAACACAAGCAGAGGGACTGAGAGATGGAGAAGCAGGCTTCCTGCTTGGAAGGATGATGTGGGGCTTGATCCCGGGTCTCCAGGATCATGACCCGAGCCAAAGGCAGTCGCTTAACCAACTGAGCCACCCAGGCACCCCCAAACTCAAGCCTTCTATTGAAGTTTGGAAACCAGGCTATAAGTAAGGAGGGCCATTATTTTCTTAGAAGTGAGATCAAAATTTTCTTACCCCTTGTGGTAGGCAGAATAGTGGCTCTCAAAATGTCCACAGCTGAATTCCCAGAATCTCTGAGTATGTATGCTACATAGCAAGGGAGAATTAAAACTGCAAAAAGAGGGATTCGAAGATGGCGGAAGGCCAGGTGACCGCATTTCAGGGAGTTCCCTGAAGAGAGCTGAATTCCAGCAAAAAAACCACTACAAGACCACCGTGAACACCCATGAAACCAGCCTGAAATGTGATATTTCCCACTTCTGGACCGCCACGAGAGACAAAGAACATCGGCAAAAAGGTAGAAACAAATTGGAGGGTCTGGAGGCTAGCCCCCAGAGACAGGGGAGTGGGGGAGGAAGCCCGCAGAGCTGAACCATTGAAAACAAATACC
>PITA01002279.1:151433-166188 GCA_004023965.1 Spilogale gracilis | reverse complement strand
CAAGAAGAGAAAGTCAAGTATCGCATGGTCTCACTTACTTGCGGTGCATGAGGGGCAAACTGGAGGACAGTGGCAGAAGGAAAGCAAATGGGAACTAGGGTAATCTAGGGAGGGAAACGAAACAACAGAGACTTTGAACACAGAAACAAACTGAGGGACTTGGAGGGAGGGGGGTGGAGCGATGGGAGAGCCTGGTGGTGGGTACTGGGGACACCTAAAGCGTGGAGCACTGGGTGTGGGGAATGGGGAATGAATCTTGAAACACTGGAAAAAAAAAAATTTAGTAACAATAAAAAAAAAAAAAAATGCCTATTTAGAGGCGCCTATTTAGGTGGCTCAGTTGGTTAAGCGACTGCCTTCGGCTCAGGTCATATTCTCGGAGGCCGGGAATCGAGTCCCACATTGGGCTCCCTGCTCGGCAGGAAGCCTGCTTCTCCCTCTCTCACTTCCCCTGCTTGTGTTCCCCCTCTCTCCCTGTGTTTCTCACTGTCAAATAAATAAAATCTTTAAAAAAAAAAAAAAAAAGACTGCTGAATCACAGACTTCTACTTCTGAAATCAATAATACATTATATATTAATTATTTGGCTTTAAGTTTAAGAAAGAAAATTAAATTTTGCTACTTCCAATTTTTGAGGAATAAAATATGACAACAATAGAAGAAGACAACAATATGGTCCATATAGTCACTTCCAAAAACCAGTGTTACTCTATCTTTTCTTCCTTTTCCCCAGCATGTGTAAACAACCTGTGTCACTGCTAAGAAATTCTGGGAGAAATATGTCTCAATCTGCTAGGCCTTGAGTATATTTACATTTTGAGGTTCTTCTTTTTACATCCTACCAATCATCTTCAGATGTATGCTATCAAATATTATATGTGTGTGTAATACATAAAAGGGTAATAAGTGAACTCTTTTTTTTAAAGATTTCATTTATTTATTTGACACAGAGAGACACAGTGAGAGAGGGAACATAAGCAGGGGCAGAGGTAGAGGGAGAAACAGGCTTCCTGTGGAGAAGCAGGCTTCCTGCAGAACAGGAGGGCCCACGTGAGGCTCGATCCCATCAGTCCGGGATCGTGACCAGAGCCTAAGGCGGACGCTTAATGACTGAGCCACCCAGGTGCCCCTGAACTTTTTTCTTAAAAATACTTGTCCATAAGTGATTTATCAGCTACAATTTCTCAATAATTTTTCTACTTAGCATTTCTTAGAAGGTGAGAAAATCTAGCCTATAAGCTTTTTTTAAAATGACTTCTCTTTTTAAAGATTTGTTTATTTATTTGACAGAGGGAGACACAGCAAGAGAGGGAACACAAGCAGGAGGAGTGAGAAAGGGAAAAGCAGGCTTCCCACAGAGCAGGGAGCCAGATCTGCCACTGGATCCTGGGACCGGAGTCCAAATCATGACCTGAGCCAAAGGCAGAGGCTTAACCACTGAGCCACTCAGGTGCTGTAAAAAATGACATTTAAAAAAAAAGATTTAAAAAAAAAAAAAAAAAAAGATTTTATTTATTTATTTGACAGGGAGAGAGATCACAAGTAGGCAGAGAGAGTGGAGGAAACAGGCTCCCTGCCGAGCAGCGAGCCCAATCTATCAGGCCTCGATCCTAGGACCCTGAGATTATGACCTGAGCTGAAGGCAGAGGCTTTAACCCACTGAGCCACCCAGGCGCCCAAAAACGACATTTTAATAAATGCCAAGTTTATTACGTTTTGACAACTTAATGTATCTATAGATATTTCATTAAACCTGTATCAATGTTTGTTTACAATTTATTTTTCAATGTTTGGAGCATAAACCTTTATAGGCATAGCTAATCTGGCTTAAAAAGCACCATACCAGCTGCCTGGGTGGCTCAGTTGGTTAAGAGTCTGCCTTCAGCTCAGGTCAGGATCCCGGGGTCCTGGGATTGATCAGACTCCCTGCTCTGTGGGTAGTCTGCTTGTCCCTTTTTCTCTCCCTCTACCACTGCCCTTCCCCCTTCTCATGCACTCACTCGCTCTCTTTTTCTCAAATAAATAGATAAAATCTTTTAAAAATATATTGCAGGGCTTAGTTCAGGCGAGCGAATTTTCTGGAAGATATTACTGATTATTTGGTGGCAGACAGCATAGAGAATAGAACAGGAAAAAGACTAAGTTTTTTACTAAGGTTTCCAATCAGCTTTCTGGCCATGTCTATTTCACGGTGAAGAAAGGGACAAACGAGTGGATTTTCCATACAAAGTCTGCTTCTCAGAAAAGCAGTGAAGCAGCATAACACCCAGGCTAGTGGGTCTCAACCAGGGCAATTTTCTCCCCAGGTAAGGTTGCCAGATTTAACAAGTAAAAACATAGGATACAAATATTACACGTGACATACTTATAAAAACTGTTGTTGTTTATCTGAAATTCAAATTTAACTGGGTCGCTATGTAAGGCAACCATATCCGGAGGAGACATTTGTCAGTCTCTGCAGTTACAACTCAGGGTAGGGGTGCTACTCGCATCTCTGGGCAGAGGCCAGGGTGCCGCTTACACGCTAGAATGCAAGGACAGTGCCTCCACAATGAGGACTTACCCAGCCCAAATGTCAGTACCGAAATTGAGAAACTGATCTAGGCTAACTGACATAGAAGGTATTTGCTGGGTTGAATGTGTTTCAACTTATAAAATATTATGATTAAAAAATTCTGGACGTCTGGGTGGCTCAGGCAGTCAAGTGTCTGCCTTCGGCTCAGGTCATGATCCCAGCGGCATGGATTGCGTCCCGCATTGGGTTCCTTGCTCATCGGGGAGCCTGCTTTTCCCTCTGCCTGCTGCTCTCCCTGCTTGTGCGCTCTCTCTCTCTCTCTCTCTGACAAATAAATGAATACAATCTTTGAAAGAAGACTAAAAACCAAAAAATTCAAACAGTAAGAAAAATGTTATTTGAAAGCTGAAGTCTCCTGTGAGCCTACTTCCTTAATCACCACAAATAGTTTAAATGTTATTTTTCCATACCAATATATACCCTTTTTAAAAAATTAAAAAGTGGGGGCTCCTGGGTGGCTCAGCCGTTAAGTGGCTGCCTTCAGCTCAGGTCATGATCCCGGAGTTCCCGGATGGAGCCCCACATGGGGCTTCCTGCTAGGCGGGAAGCCTTCTTCTCCCTCTCTCACTCCCCCTGCTTGTGTTCCCCCTCTAGCTGTGCTTCACAGTGTCAAATAATTAAATCTTAAAAAAAAAATTAAAAAGTGATTCATATTTGTGTTCTTATTTTTTAAGTATTCTTTTTTTTTTTTAAAAAGAGATTTTATTTATTTATTTGTCGAGAGAGAGATCAAGGCAGTGAGCACAAGCAGGAATAACAGCAGGCAGAGGCAGAAGCAGGCACCCAGCTGAACAAGGAGCCTGATGTGGGACTCAATCCCAGGACCCTGAGACCATGGCCTGAGCAGAAAGCAGAGGCTTAACCGACTGAGCCACCAAGGCGTCCCTGTTCTATTATTTTTTAAAATAAATTTTTTTTAAAAAGATTTTTATTTATTTACTTGACACAGAGAGAGATCACAAATAGAAAGTCAGGCAGAGAAACAGGGGGAAGCAGTCTCCCCGCTGAGCAGAGTCCAACATGGGACTTGATCCCAGGACCCTGAGATCATGATCTGAGCTGAATGCAGAGGCTTAACTCTCTGAGCCACCCAGGTGCCCCTCTTTTTTTTTTTTTTTTTTTTTAAGATTTTATATTTACTTATTTGAAAGAGAGAGAGTGCATGAGAGGGAGGAGGGTCAGAGGGAGAAGCATATTTCCCAGTGAGCAGGGAGCCTGATGCGGGACTCCATCCTGGGATTCCAGGATCATGACCTGCGCTGAAGGCAGTCGCTTAACTGACTAAGCCACCTAGGCACCCTCTGTGTTTGTTCTGAAACCTGCTATTTTTTAAGAAAAGAAAAAAAAAAAAAGAATGCTCTTCCTCTAGGATTCTTTTTTTTTTTTTTTAAGATTTTTATTTATTTATTTGACAGAGATACAGTGAGAGAGGGAATAGAAGCAGGGGGAGTGGGAGAAGGAGAAGGCCTCCCGCCAAGCAGGGAGCCCAATGCGAGGCTCAATCCCAGGACCTGGGGACCATACCTGAGCCAAAGGCAAACACTTAACTGAATGAGCCCCCCAAGTGCCCTGAAACCTGCTTTTTAAAAATGGCACAATGTGGGCACCTGGGTGGCTCAGTTGGTTAAGCGACTGCCTTCGGCTCAGGTCATGATCCCGGAGACCCGGGATGGAGCCCCACATCGAGCCCCACATCGAGCCCCACATCGGGCTCCCCGCTCTGTGGGAAGCCTGCTTCTGCCTCTCACTCCCCTGCTTATGTTCCCTCTCTGGCTGTGTTTCTCTCTGTCAAATAAATAAAATCTTAAAAAAAAATAAAAATAAAAAATGGCGCAATGTGCCTAAGAAATCTTTTTATATCAATATACACTAATGTTTTGTCCCTTTTATTTTTTTTATTTTTTAAAGGTTTTATTTATTTATTTGAGAGAGAGCACAAGAGAGAGTGAGCACAAGTGGCGGGGGCCTGTGGGAAGCGCAGAAAGACAGGGGCTCCCTGGCCCATGAAAGGCTCAATCTCAGGACCCCAGGATCATGACCTGAGCGGAAAGCAGTTGCTTAACAGACTGACCACCCAGGCGCTCCTATTTTGTCTCTTTTAGAAACTATTCCTATGACTATATCGAAAACCAATTTCTGAATGCCAGACACTTGGGCATTTCCATTTATTTTGCAATTGCAACCAGTGCTACAATTACCATCCCTATATATAAATACATCATTTATATTTGCAGGTATTTGCAAATATTTCTGTGGAGTAAATTCTTAGAGATGGAATTGCTGAGACAAAGGTTAAGTACAATGAAATCTTTGAGCATCATAGCCAAATGACCTTCCTAAGATGTGATAGCCATTTACACGGCACTTACAGTGTAAGAGACTGCTTAGCGTCTCCCCACCCCCACAACTGAAAAAGCAATAAAACACCAGCAAATACGCATATTTGGAAGGAAAGGAAAAGCTCTCAGTGGGGCCTCAGATCTCTTTCTGCTCTTCTGTGTTCCTCTGCATCTGAAGGAGGCTGGCCTTTGCCAGCTGCAGTTCCAGAAGCTGCAGGCTTCCTGGAAGCTGGTATCCCACAGGGTTTGGCTAGTGGGAAGGCCTGGCAAGAGACTGCAGCAGCGAGGAAGTGCGAAGTCTGGCATTTTCCCTCTCTCTCTATCCCGAGAAGTGTGCTCGCCAGGCCAGGGAGCTCTCCCTTTGCTCTACCTCTTGCAAGACCAGGCCCTGCTGTTATTTGCACATCGTCAAAGACAATAGAAGACATGGAAGGACTACCAGTAATTTCCCATCACAGGCCTGAGAGCAAGACCAGGCCCAGCAGGCCCACGGTGGAGTTCTACCACCTGCTGCGTACCCCTAGCTCTTTGGCTGCCCTGTCCGGCTTCTCAGCTCCTCCACTGCCTCTGGAAACAACTCTTTGCCTCCAATACCCTCTGTTTTAAATACTTAGAAATGGATTCTGTTTCCCAATAGGACCCTGATTGCTACACTCATCACCTCACCATCCTGGCATTATTTTCTTGACTTATTTTCTTCCAAATCCTCACATATTTTGACATTGTCACAACCGTGTAATTTAATATTTTGTCTTCCATTTCCTTCATTTTTAAAAAGCAAATTATTTTTTTAAGATTTTATTTATTTATTTGACAGAGATTGAGAAAGAGAGCACACACATGTGGAGCAGCAGGCAGAGGGGAAGGGAGAAGCCTGACGCAGGGCTGGATCTGAGGACTGTGGGATCATGACCTGAGCTGAAAGCAGCTGTTGAACCAACTGAGCCACTCAGGTGCCCCTTTGTTTCCTTCATTTTACATTATATCATCAACGTACAATATTAACATATTTTCAAGTACTTTTAATAATTATATTTAATGGCTGCAAAGTATCTTTTCTTGTTGATGTACCATGAATCATTAACATAATCATTTAATGTGTTTGTACTATACAATTGTTAGTCATGAGAACTGAGACTCACTTTCTAGTTCCTGGGATAAACAGTTCTGGGATCAGACAGAAATAACTTAGCTATTTGCTCTGTGGAATTCTTGTTCTTGAAAGATACCACTATGAACCAAGAAAGGAGGTTACTAATCAAGATTAACAACTTGCTCATTAATACTTGTCTTTTGTCTTTTTACTTTTATTTTATTTTTTTTAAATTTTTTAAAGATTTTATTTATTTGACAGAGAGAAACACGGCTAGAGAGGGAACACAAGCAGGGGGAGTGAGATTGGGAGGGAGAAGCAGGCTTCCTGCCAAGCAGGGAGCCTGAGGCAGAGCTCCATCCCAGGCTACTGGAATCATGACCTGAGCCAAAGGCAGACACTTAACACTTAACGACTGAGCCACTCAGGTGCCCCATTAATACTTGTTTTAATCCCTCCATCTTGGAACACCTGGTGGCTCAGTCTATTAAGCCCCTACCTTCAGTTCAGGTCATGATCCCAGGGTTCTAGGCTTGAGTCCCACATCGGGCTCCATGCTCAGCAGGGATCCTGCTTCTCCCTCTCCCTCTGCCTACCTGTGCTCTCTGTGTCAAATAAATAAATAAAATCTGAACAAAAACAAAAACAAATAATCCCCTCATTTTGCTATGCTTACTGATTCTAAACTATTATATTATAAATTCTGCTTATTCCCAACCTATTTCCTGTCCTCCCAGACCTGTTTAAGTCATCTAATCTGGGCCTAAAACCCTATAAATATCCTTTTCTGACTACTAAGATTCTGTCAAGGTGCTGTTCCCTCTCCCTGCAGGATTCTAATAAACTAAGCTTTGTCTGATCAGCAAGTTTTTCTGGTGATCTTTTGGGAGGTTAATGATTGACATCAATAATCTATATCATATGGGCGCCTGGGTGGCTCAGTGGGTTAAGCCTCTGCCTTCAGCTCAGGTCATGATCTCAGGGTCCTGGGATCAAGGCCCGCATCGGGCTCTCTGCTCGGCAGTGAGCCTGCTTCCTCCTCTCTCTCTGCCTGCCTCTGCCTATTTGTGATCTCTCTGTCAAATAAATAAATAAAATCTTTAAAAAATAATAATAATCTATATCATAGGATTATCATGAACAGTGGATGAAATCAAGTATTTGAAAGCCTCTCTAAACAACAATGTGCTTTCCCAGGCGTGGCAGGCTGCCTCTAAAATGGCCCTAATTATCACTTCCCTCCTCTTCCCTTTTCTGGAAACATCAAGATCTAATGTGACATGGGAGACTTGGAGCAGAAAGGCAACAGATGGACATTTAATGAACGCTCAATATGTGTTAGGCACTTCTGTGATCTCATTTTGTCCTCACATGATTCCTGCCAAAATGGCATCATTATTCTGATTGTCCAGATGAAGAGAGGTAGGCTGAGGGAGGGTCAAGGATTGGCTTGAGGTCGGACTCTAAATGGCAAAGCCAGCCTTCCACCCAGGTCTGTCTGACTCAGCCTGTATTTTCCCTCCTATTATGACTTTACTTCCCAGACTTACCTTGTTTTTATTGCAATTATAGAAGGTTAGGCTGAGATTTCAGGGCAGGAGGCTGTTCGATTCCTTTATAGAACCCCACAGGGGAAAATAACATTCTAGAGCAGCCCTGATCAAACAGAAATATAACACAAGTCACATACATAATTTAAAGTTTTCTAGTAGCTGCGACTGAAAATAGTAGAAAGAAATAAATGAAATTATCTCTTTGAACTTTTCATTTTAAAGTAATTACAGAGTCACAGGAATTTGCAAAAATAATACAGAGGGGTCCTATGTTCTCCTTCCTACTTTCCTCTAATGAGAGTATCTTATGTAATTACAAGATCAAAACAAGGAAATTGACATTGGTATAATCCACAGACCTTATTCAGATTTCATCACATTTACATGCTGGCAGGGGCACCTGGGTGGTTCAGTTAGTTAAGCGTCTGCCTTTGGCTGGGGTCATAATCCCAGGGTTCTGGGATTGAGCCCCAGGTAGGGTTCCCTGCTCAGCGGGGAGCCTGCTTCCCCCTCTGCCTCTCCCCTACTTCTCCCACCATTTGTGCTCTCTTTCTATCTCAAATAAATAAAAATAAATTTTTTTAAATTTAATTTTTTAATTTTTAAAAATATTTTATTTATTTATTTGAGAGGAAGAGAAAAAGCATGAGCACAAACAGGGTAGGGAGGGGCAGAGGGAGAGGGAGAAGCAGACTCCCCACTGAGCAGGGAGCCCACAGAGAGGCTTAGATCCTGAGACTTTGGGATCATGACTTGAGCCAAAGACAGGCGCTTAACCGATGGAGCCACCCATGCTCCCCTAAAAACAAAGTCTTAAAAAAAAAAAAATTTACATGCACACAGAAGTGTCCCATGTCGACAAAGATTTCCTTTGTGGTACCCCTTTATACTCAGCAAGCCACCACCCCACATACCATTCGTAACACTGGGCCATATCTAATCTATTTTCTGTGCCTATAACTCTCTCAGTTAGCTATGTTATGTAGATGGAATCACATAGTGTATTAGTTTCCTAGGGCTGCTATAAAAAATTGCTACAAACTGGGTGGTTTTAAACAATCGAAACTTATTTTCCCACGGTTCTCGAGTCAGAGGTCCAAAATCAAGGTGTCTGCGGGGCCAGACTCCCTCTGAAAGTCCAGGTCTCTTTTAGCCTCTGGTGGTTGCCAGCCTCTTGGGCTTGAGGCCAGATCATTCCAACCTTGCCTCTCCTGAGGTTGCCTTCTCCTCCATGTGTCTTTTATAAGAACACATGTCAGTGGATTTAGGACACGCCCAGATAATCCAGGATAATCTCCCTATTTCAAGATCCTTAATTTTATGACATCTGCAAAGGCCTTGTATGCCTGGCGTGTGCGGCTGGAGTTCAGTGAGTGAGAGTGAGAATAGTAGGAGAAAATGCAAAAATCAGAATACCAGTTAATAACTTTATTGTGTCTTGAAGTCAAAGTATGGGGTGACTATTATTACTATTAAGCTGTTTTGTGAGCGTGAACTCAGTGTCAAGAGAGATTAAGTAATTTTGACATCTATGCTAAGTTATGGAAGATCCAGTGAATTGTCCTTTGTCCTAAATCTAGAATTCTAGAAATCTAGTTTCTTTTTTTAAAAAAGATTTTATTTATTTGACAGAGAGAGAGAGATCACAAATAGGCAGAGGGGCAGGCAGAAAAAGAGGGGGAAGCAGACTTCCCACCGAACAGAGAGCCCAATGTGGGACTCAATTCCAGGACCCTGAGATCATGACCTGAGCCGAAGGTAGAGGCTTAACTCTCTGAGCTACCCAGGCATCCCTCTTTGTCTGTTTTTCAGAGAGAATTCATCACTGCTTATTTAAGACATTGTTGGTAGAAAGCCAATCCTGTACTTAAAAGGGGACCAGACCTAGACTGATACTGTGCACTTCACCTTTAGTCCTGTTTTGCTCCAGCCCCAGCTGGTTTGCTCCTCTGGTTTACCTGACTTTCTTTCCTGCATCTCTGCTCCTGCTTCTTCATGTTTCATCAGGGACTCAGTCTTTCCTCCTCCTGGAATGACATGCTAGGCATGACCTTAAGGTAACTGATCTCTAGACTTTGAACTCTTTCCTTATGAACCATATCCATGGGCTGCTTTTCGACCTGCAGGACATCCTGGGCTGCATTGTGGGAGCTTTTCCCTAGCTGGAAGCAATTTCTCTTCTAAACTTGAAAAGCTCTTACAGTCTGTTCTTTAACTAAAGCAGTGTTTTATTTCTCCAGCTCAGTTGTAAGTTGGTGGAGGTCAAAACCTAGTTTATACACTTCTTTACCTGCCTCCTACCCCCCCAACCCCACCCTTGTGCTCTAAACAGAGGAGGTGCTTAGTAAATATCTATAGAATAAAATAGCTTTAGGGACAGAAAGTGACTTTTTAGTATAAACTGGTAGAGACCTTATTAGGAGAAAAATCATTGTTCTCAGATATAACATTTTGTGAAAGGATTTCAAACACTTCCCAAAATAACACAAATAACCAAACACCTAGGCAAAGAAAGACTCATTTCTATTCTCTATAGCTATAGTTCTGAAAAGTCAGGCTTGTTAAGGTATATTTTGCATTCAGTCACATTTGCCCCTTTAAGTTGCTCATTTCTATGGATTTGGAGTTTATACAGTTGTGTAGCCATCATCGTAGCCAAGATATAACCATTGACATCACCCCCAAAATTTCCTTATGCCATTTTGAAGTCAATCCCCTTCCCTAACCACCAGCCCCTGGCAACCACTGATCTAATTTGTGTCTCTATTGGCTTGCGTTTCCCAGAATGTTATACAAATGGAATATAAGGTAAGTGGACTTTTGTATCTGGCTTCTTTCATTTGACGTAATGCTTTCCAGATTCATCTGTGCAGTTACCTTATAACTAGTTCCTTTTTACTGCTATTGGAAGAGTCCAGAATATGCCACTTACTGTGACATAAAAATTTTTAGAAGGGATGCCTGGCTGGCTCAGCAAGTAGAGCACGTCACTCTTGGTATCAAGGTTATGAGTTTGAGCCCCACATTAGGTGTAGAGATTACTTAAAAATAAAACTTTAAGGGACATCTGGATGGTTCAGTTGGTTAAGCATCTGACTCTTGGTTTCAGCTCAGGTTGTGATCTCATGGGTCATGGGATCCAGCCCCACATAGGCTCCACACTCAGTGGGGAATCTGCTTGAGATTTTTCTCTCTCTCTATCCCTCTTCCTCTGCCCCTTCTCCCACTCTCTGTCTCTCTCAAATAAATAAATATTTTTTAAAAACTAAAATAAAATAAAATCTTAAATTTTTAGAAGGCATTTGAGTTCCTGAAATCTCTCATCTTCCTAAAAGCAGAGTCTCTCAAAAGCCCTAAAAAATCCTCAGTTGTCATAAATCCCTCCCTGGGATCAACCAGAAACATAGACTTTTGTCACTAATCCCAGAAGGAGAGAGGTCTGCACACCATATCACACAGGCATTGTCACAAAACAATCACACCTCCCATATCTTCTCCTGAGGCCCATTTGTCTTCCCCTAAGTGCTCTTTCTTCCCCTACCTTCCCTTACTAAGAAGTCATTGGTTTTCCCTTAAGGGTCGTCCTCCTCCCCTGCCTCTTTTAGGATGGTGTATAAGCCTCAAATTCTAACAGCCCCTTTGTGTCACATTTGACTGTGTACCCTTCTAGATACCTTAACAAAAACAATGGCCAAATTTGATCTTTTGCTAATGTCTTTATTAGTCTAATTTGCCAGGCCCCAATCACTTAAACTAAGAGAGTACAGGTTAGGTTCCCTGACACTGTTATTCCATTGTATGGGTGTATCAAAATTTTATTAATTTTCCAGTTGGACTTTTGGGTTGTTATCAGTTTTGGGGCACTTTCCTACAGGGTCTTTGCATGGATGGCATTTATTTTCAGTTCTTTTGCATTAGTACTGTTAAACAAAACTCAATGAAGTGAATATGAAAACCTAATTGACTTTATTAATAAATCCATGAATTGGGCAGCATCCCCTCTATTAGGTGAGCTCTGAGGAGTGCTACGAAATGGAATGTTTTTATAGGAAGGAGGGTGGAGCAAGGAAGTTATTAGCAAAAGGAAAGAAAAGGTCATTTCAGACAAGGTTACCTTCCCTTAGGAGGAAGAGCAGGAATCTTATCATGCAGATGACCTCATCTTTTTTTGGAAGGGGGGGTGACGAGGGCCCATGTGACAGATTACCTCATTGATGTTGATCAGAAAATTCTTGACTGACCAGTTAAGACTACATTTATGGGGGAGGTTGAAACTTGGCTTAAGTGATGCCATTTTGGGCCTGCAGTTTTCTTTTTAACAATAGGATACCTAGATTATATGTTAAGTGTCTCTATAGGAAATTATAGAGCCCCATTCCAATGTGAATTTCCATCTATAATATATGAGAGCTCCAGTTGCTCAGGAGGGTTCCTTTTTTTTTTTTTTTTTTTTTTTAAGAGAGAGGGAGAAGCAGACTTCCCGCCAAGCAGGAAGCCCGATGTGGGGCTCGATCCCAAGTCTCCAGGATCATGACCTGAGCTGAAAGCAGTCCCTTAACCAACTGAGCCACCCAGGTGCCCATTTAGGATTCTTATCAATACTTCATATTGCCGGCTTTTTTATTTTTAGCCATTCTAGTATGTTAAGTGATTATTTGAAGACAAATAAGGAAAAGGTACAGTGTTACTCATCTAAGAAACACTTATTAATAAAACTAGTGCCTTAGCTTTGGTTGGGTTGATACACTCTGCCAGATGTTTGATTTTGTTGACTTGTGGAAGGAATATTATCATATTGAGAACATACAAACAGTTCCTTATCTCCAGATTCTCACAGTTAGGTGAGAAAGACACAGGAAAGAAAACAGATACGCGTATACTTTCTTCCTGGCACTTTAGGAACACAGACTGGGAGCTTTTTCCTTCTCTGTGAGAGGAAGAAGGAAAAGGCTGTCAGGGCTGTCTTTTTTTTTTAAGTTAAATCCCCTTTCCCCTAAATTGACGTTGAGTTTTTAGGTTTAAATGTCAGTGTTGGGGGCGCCTGGGTGGCTCAGTTGGTTAAGCAACTGCCTTCGGCTCAGGTCATGATCCCGGAGACCAGGGATCGAGTCTCACATCCGGCTCCCTGCTCGGCAGGAAGTCTGCCTCTCCCTCTCTCACTCCCCCTGCTTGTGTTCCCTCTTTGGCTGTGTTTCTGTCAAATAAATAAAATCTTAAAAAAAAAAAATGTCAGTGTTGGGTCCTGAGTACTTTGAAGGAGGCGGTGGGAGGGGCAGATGGAGAGGGAGAGTCTTAAGCAGACTCTACAATGAGCTGCTTGAAGCCTGCACGGGGCCAGATCTTGAGACCCCGAGATCAGGACCTGAGCTGAAACCAAGGGTCAAACGGCTTCACTGACTGCACCACCTAGCTGCCCTGGTCTGGAGTATTTTAAATGCAATAGAATACAATAAGGGCTAGGGAAGTCTATTTTAATATGAAAATTTTGTATTTTCTGGATATATATTTTTTTTCTGGATATATTTTCTGAAGACTGGAGACTTTGAGAGCTGTGGAAAAAGCACCAGACTGGCTGGAAATCAGCCTCTGGATCCTCGTTCCAGCTGTACCCTAACTTGAGGGCAAACTTGCACAGGCCAAATACTTGCAGGCCTATCTTCTTTAATCTGTAAAATAAGAGCTTGGACCCCTAAGATCTCTTCTAGTTGTGAGATTTTTGTGGTCTGCACACCACCTGGAAGAACAATGACAAAGGCCAGAGTAAGGAGAAGAATTCAGGGGAGGGGCCGGCAAGAGAGATGACAGCTCCTTAGGGAGCAGGGTGTGGCTTTTATTTAAACAGCAAGCCAACCGAGGAGCCAACGGAGCTGCACTGGAGACTCAACAGCTTGTTAGCAGCGCCAAGGAAAATCCAACTAGAGACTGGTGTGTGAAACCAGCACTGTGCTAGGAATACAATTTGCAGAAGAGGTGGAAGGGAGATTTCCAACAAGGGAAGGTGAATCACAAGGACCAGGGATCCAGGAGCTCTTTGTTCCTTCAACAGATAATAATTGGAAAGAGAATATTTTTGAGGAAGTTCAGGAGAGGCAGGCTAGCATTTAGCATGAGGGAAGTCTGTGATGGGTACTGAATTGGGGGTGCTGATATGGGTAAGGGGTGTCCCCACTTGGAAAGACTGAAAAAACCAAGCTGAGATCCCCCAACATTCATTTTACAAACTCTTGTTGAACAAGGACCATCTCATAGGCACTGAAGATAAAGAACAAATTATCTTCTGCAGCTTAAGTTCTAGTAAGGAATGAAAAAAAAATAAGGTAAATAAAATGCATAGCATGTTAGTTAGTGATAAATGCTAATAAGAAAAACAGCAGGGAGGGACAATAGGATTGGATGCAAAGGGGAGGAGGCTATAACTCTAAAAGCTTGATAAATGAGAAGATGACGTCAGAATCAGGAGGGGCAGGAATGAGCAGCATGGATAGAGGGTGCTGGACAGTGTTTCCAAAGAGGAACAGCAAACAGAACAAAGAACCACTACTGGACTTCAAGAAGGCCAGTGGTGCTGAAGGGAAGAGGAGCAAGGGGAGTACATTCTGGGCTCTGGGAGAGGGCAGGAGGGAGCCTAGCTCATTCGGGAGTTCCCTTGTTCACCTCCTTTCCTTCTCTTGGCATTTAGCGGGTATCTCTTTGCCTCAAGCTGCAAATGCTATAGTGGATAAGACATTGTGTTCCAGTTGTCAGAACCAGAACACAAGGTCAGGGTCCAGCTGGAAGCAAGGATAGACAGATGACCACCTGCACTGAATACAGCTAGCCCAGGCCTCAGATAGCTGTCATCAGACAACACCAATCTTTAAGCCAGTATGGCTCAAAGCTACTGGTGGGTCTCCACAGAGGGCAAAAGAGAACCATAGAGAGGAAACTAGGGACGCCAGTACATTGAACTTAAAATGTATATAATTGTACTAGGAAAAACTACTCATAATTTGAAATTTCAAACAGAATAAAAAGCACCCCAGGCTTCTAAGCTGCTGAGAATTTTAGACATCACAGTCCAACCTCTTTATTTTACAGGGAAAACTCAAGAGAAGTGATTTATTAAAGCAATAGAGGGAAGGAAACAGTTCTCCCGCCTACCTGGCATGTGCTCACCTCTCCCCTTCCCTTCCCTTTCCTCCCCTCCCCTCTCCTC